>VYZV01013979.1:43001-79396 GCA_013401275.1 Pandion haliaetus | reverse complement strand
CGGGCTGCTCTCCAGTCACACACTGCTCCATGTTCACCTCCCTGGGCTGCAGGGGGACAGCCTGCCTTCTCACCACGGGCTGCAGGGCCATCAGCCTCCTCAGGCGCCCCTCCTCCCCCTCCTTCTTCACTGACTCCAGTATCGGCAGAGGGGTTCCTCTCACGTTCCCCAATCCCCACACTGCCGGTTCACCTTCTTAAATCTGTTTTCCCAGAGGCGCTACCACCGTCACTGATGGGCTCGGCCTGGGCCAGAGTCGGGTCCGACTTGGAGCCGGGGGAGCTTCCAGCAGCTTCTCACAGGAGCCGCCCCTGCGGCCCCCTCCCCTGCTACCAAAAAAACCCCCGCCACACAAACCCATAACACCTCCTCAGAGACCTGAGATCAGCCCAGGCGCCCACAGAGATGGCCCAGGGAGCCTCATGCATTCAGGAACTCAAGCTCTCAGCTCCGCTTTCCGATGTTCGGGAGTGAAGGGGTGCTCGGGCAGCCGGAGGTAAGTCAGCACCACAGCTGGATGCCCTCCTGATACCTGCTGTGGCTTGGTGAAAACCGTGCTCTGGTCCCAGCACTGCACTTGGCCAGCTCCGAAGAAGGAATCGCGGACGGCTCTGCCGTCAGAAGCTTATTTAGAGGTTAGAAGGTTTTAGAGTTCCTTTTGCTACAAATAATTTATGGTCGTCAGTTTTCATAGCTATTTTGAAATGTCGTCTTCGGCAGGGGTTTAGATGATAGCTCTGTCAAAAGCTTTCTTAGTCAGCAAAATATTAATAAATAGTTCATGGCAAATATCATAACACATATATTATAAATATGACTTATCCTTGAAGAAGAGCATAAATCAAAGTAATTGTTGACAATGTNTGCCAAAGGAAACCCCCCAGACTGTGGAAGTTAGTGTGTGACGCAATAGGAAACAGATGGCAAACTCTTCAACAGATTTTAGGTTTAGGCCATGTTGGGTGTAACCCTGTAGTAAAATTCATTTTTTAAAATATTAGTGACCTCATTTTTTAAAGGGCTGGCAAAGGGTGTTCTTCTTACACATTTAATATTTTATTTAATGTAAATAAAGACTTAAAAATAGGGATTTGGGGATTCCTTTGCTGTTCCTTTGTTTAGTTTTTGTCTTTTGAATACAAAAGATGTGTTCAAGAATTTTATTTTCAAAAAAATAATCCGAAATCTTTGCTGAATTCCTAAATGTACTTATGACTATTACTGCAGGATGTCATTGCAGTTTTTACAACTTGTGGTCTATAATTGTGTCTTCCCTTTTAGAGCCCTGTGTGTATATACAGTCTTAAAATGAAAGCTCTGGCATGCATTGTGGAAAAAGGTTGGGACTTACAGGACAAACCTATGATGAGAAATAGGAAAAAATAGGAAAATAAGATAATAAAATATTTAGTAACTTTTGTTAGACTCAAAGGAATGCTCTTCCTCCAAAAAGACCTTTACACAAAATCATTTATAGCTGAATTTTCTGAACAGTCCTGAAATCAATAGAAGAGCTATGTGTAGTATCTTCAGCCACAAATACATGCCAGAAGTTTTTCTGAATACAAAAAGAATTAATAACGTATTTTCATCTTCTATATTCGACTAAATTATAAACTAGGAGACTGCTGCAGATTTCTTGGCTAAGCATTTCTTGCTACCCTGAAAATCATTTAAGCGTCTCATCGTAAATCCACATACAGTTAAAATCTCATTTGACTGCAGTATGCATTGGGCCTCGCAGTTGCTGGAATCATCTGCTGGTTCTGACAAAGAGTAGCTACTTAAGTGGACTGAAGAAAATTTATTTCTTAGTGTTGTAATGGAAATTCTATCTTCTGCCATCACAGAACCCCAGAAACTGGTACATACAGAGGTGATGTTTATAGCAAGATCACTATATCTGATATTTATTTTAAGTGTAATTTCTTTCAGAGGTGCGAATCAGCATCTTCACAGGGAAAAAAAAAAAAAAACAAATGAAATGACAAAAGTTACCTTTGTTGATTTTTTTAGTCTCCATATTGGAATTTCTAAAATAAGGGAGAAGTGTCCTGATGTGATCTAAACTTCCCACAGAATATTCTCCTCTGGTAGAAGCTGTATTTGTTCTCGCAGAGAGAAGTCTTTGCAGAGATGAAAACATTGGTCATAGTAAAAAAGTGAATACACTTACATGGGAATATCATGACTTTTCCTATCATCTGTTTTTTTCAGAGGGTGGAATTCGTTTGTGGGAAGAGCTTTCTATGTGATGCTGTTTCTGCTGGGGCAGTGGTACACTCTGAAATTCAGAGTGGGCCTCCAGATTGGTTGTGATGTGATGCTGGCATGCTTTTATCTGTGTTAGCTTTATGAGCTGGGAAGCATGTGTTGTCAATAAATCTCTGCTCTTCCATTTTGTTTCCAATCTAAACTTTTTAGACTTGGCAGCAGTTCTGAATGAAGTGTTTCTCCTGTGACCGAGGACCCTTGCAGATGCTGTGTCTGATTTGCAGCTCTATCCCTGATGCATTTGCGGTCATTTTTGCTCTAACCTCTGTCTGTTTGGCCTGATCTTGTCTGTTGTGCCAGTACCCACCTGGCTTTCGCAAGGGTCACTGCATCTGCTCTAATGGGACTTCACATGCTTTAATTGAGGAACCATTTCTATCAACTTGTAAGCATGTACTGCAGTTCTTTTTATTGAATGACAGGTGATATTATAGCAGTCAGTCAAGTGGCTGTTTTAAGATGCCTTGGATGATTTGTCTGTGCTGCGATGATTCATAGCTCCATTTTTATTTCATAATAAAGAGAAAGTGAGAAGGATTCTGTCTCCTACTGCAGTCCTCACTGCGCTGGATTGCCTACCTGTATCCATGATCACTTTTATCCTATTTTAAAGTTCAGGAAAAAAAAAAAGTGTGAAGTATCATGACTTCTTTATAAGATACATCTCTCTCATTTGTTTCTGGCAATTGGCTCTTTGCTGCTTGCAAGTTGTCTTTAATACCTGGCTCTGTCTAGAGTAAGTTTTTCACATCTTAAAAGCACATGTGGTATAAAGCTGCCAAAAGCTTACTTTATCCAAACTTCTCAGTATTTGAGCTATTTTTATGTAGTATGTTTCTGCTTCATATTTCATGCCACAGCATGGCCCCTTCTTTGGAAAACAATGCTGACTCTTGATAGATCAATAGCATCCAATAGCTAAGTATGCTAATGAAATTTCTTGTCCAGAACAAACCATTACTTCTCAAAAAATATATCTCTGTACCGTGAAACAGCAAGCATAGTAAAATGGTGATGGATGTGAGACATTACATACGATTTCACACTTCTTCAGGTTCTGATTTATCGTTGTTACTGATTTTACCAGACAGTTATGTGTTCTGAGAAATCCTAAGGTCTAATTATCAAAGGTGGTGCTCATGTACAACTCTAACTGAGATGAAGTCATAACCTCTCTGCAAATTGCCCTATAAATGATTTGCCAGGTTCTACCCACATTTAACAAATGAACTTTTTTGNNNAAAAAAAAAAAAAAAAAAAAAAAAAGATTAGTGGTGTGTCTGCTCAGGACAGTCCAAAAGACTGTAAGTGTGGAGCAGTATGTGATTAACATCATTTGATCACTTAATGCAGCATCAAAAGGAATATTAGAGGGCAAATACAAAATTAAAAATCCACTCTGAGCTGTAGATAACTTGCTAGAAGAGATAGAGGCAAAAAACAGTGGGAATGCTAAGGAGCTTGTATGCAGACGTCCATGTTTAAAGTCTGTATATGTAGGGGGAGTAGGTATATTCTCAGTCCATCGGGAATTCTGCCTCTGTGTTCAAGCAAGTTGGGACTCCAAACAGATCATAAACCATGAAAAAGCTATTGTTACCATGTAATCCAGCAGCCATGGCTTTATATTCTGATTGAAATTAAATCATGCCATTTAGAAAATACTGTCTGGATTAGAGTATTTTCAGCTTTAAATAATCACTGAAGCATCATTATTAATTCAGGTCACTGTTTTAAAAATATCTCTAGTTTTAAGGATATTTTTCTATACCAGTGTCCAAAACCTGAATCTTATCTCTTTCTGCTGGCCTGAATAATACATTTTCAATCTTGTTCACCATGTAGTTTCTGGTAGGCTTTTAAGTTTGTTTTGATTTGCACTGCGAGACTCAGATGTGGAATTTCTGAAGAATCAATCTAAGAACTGATCTTATTTGATGTTTTCTCTAGTCCTCTGGAGAAAAATGGGAGAATGCTAATGGAATTGGTTGAAAAAATGGGATACATTGTAAAAAGAGGAGGACAGCAATATCACAGAGAAGTTCTTGAATGACATTTGACAAATAAATAGTAGACACTATTTAAAACCGAAGAGGATGAAGTGCAGTGTAACACATTGAAGGATGAACAATTTAAAAATGAACAAATTGGAAGACTTTATCAAGTGAACCTGATTGATAAACATGTAGATGCATCACTCAAACTGGGACAGGTGTAGGAAATAAACTATAGGGAGCTTAGAAAGGGAAGGTGAGATGGGGAGTAGAGAACAAATGAATATGGGCAAACACTGTAAGTGATCAATTTATAGTGGCTTAATAAAATTACCACTCACCAGCTTAGTCACAGGAACTGTGCTACATGTGTTCCCTTCCTGCTCCTGTTGCATTGTAGAGCATGTCGGTTCAAACCGCCTGGTGTGTGGTGATGACCCACAAAGACCCTCACAGGCATGCACCCCTGGGCAATCACATCCTGACTGATTGTTCACAGTTGTTAGTCTTGGGAGGTAATCAAGCTAGTTCTGTTGTTTACCATGTTCATTTCTAACTTTACTTTTTTAACTGAAGTACCCAGGTCCCAAAATAAATAATTGTTTCTTATGTTTTCACCTTTCATTAATCAACCTATAATCTTACAGAGAGGCACCTCGTTAGTTGGGCAGTGATCTAGTCTTTATAAACTTGAGTGTGATTGGCATTAATTACACTTTTTTAGTTCTGTGCTTAATGAGTTCAGCATCAGTCATTCCCTTACTTGGCCTGGAATTATTGTCGGACTCGTAATCATGTAATTACTTTGTCGTTCTGTTTATCTGCTTTGTATGTTGGCAAAGCATGGTATTTCTTTTGCTAATCCAGAAATTTTCTAGTTTTTAAATAGACATTAAAAGTCAATGCTAATAAATAAGACTTGTTTGAAACCTACAGAAGGAGCATATTTTTGGCCCTCCTCATTTTATGATGCGTATATATTTAATGGCTGCTGCTTGGCACCTTCAGTTCATTTTTGGAAAGAAAGTGACTTATCTCATGAACAGAGTAAATCACTTGGCTTTTAGCAAAAGAACAGGTAAGCTACTATACAGTGAATTTATCAGTGTTAATTCTTCTACCATTTTTGTCTAGTAATGGAGAAATCCCATTGTTGGCATTCCCTACATCTCTACCACTCATTACAGAGTTTTCTGAATTTTGGGAAGGATGTTGTAGTTTGAACTATAAAGTTTTTTTTTAAAGGTCAGAGGCTTAACCCTATGACCTTTCCCTGGCAGTTTTCCAGTTTCCAGCTTCTGCTTCAAGTGCATTACATTTGTTACCAGTTTCTTCTCAGTCACAAATGCTATATAACTGCTTTTGCTTCCCAAGCTTCTTTCCACATCAATTTTTTTCAGATTTGGTTCTATTTTTCTAATGTGGCCTATTTTCTTTATTATTGGAGGCACTTGCAACTTCAGTCGAAAAAAGTCAATCACAAATATAGCTTACTGGCTGAGGCCTCATTCATAATGGACAGAAACATTTTAAATACTAAACTACGAGAAAGATCCTGAACCAGTTCTTATACTTTGTGGTTTATAATCCAGATCTGATATTTGATATTGCAGGAAGTTGGGCATCCAGACGTCCAGTCCTGGAACCAACTTGTTCAGCCGTTTGCTCAACTCTTTTCTATCAACAGGCCAAGATAAATGACCTCTTCCTTCCAGGCTACAATTTTTTGTCTCTCTCTTTTGTGTTACTGCAATGTTTTGACTCTGTAAGCAAATTTTACTTAATTTAATCAAGTCTGGTTTTATGGTACTGTTCAAGAACAAAAGCTTTCTATTAGTTTATAAACTGGTGATTATGTTTTTCCTGTTCTTCTGTGTGATTTGGTGTCTAGAGAACAGTAGCTACAAAGTACTCTTCTTGTAGTAGCATGTTGCT
The DNA here is from genome assembly GCA_013401275.1 of Pandion haliaetus. Taxonomy (NCBI): domain Eukaryota; kingdom Metazoa; phylum Chordata; class Aves; order Accipitriformes; family Pandionidae; genus Pandion; species Pandion haliaetus. Next base: position 73,193 of record VYZV01013979.1, on the reverse strand, counting down.
CCATAAGTACTTAGGGGCATTTTCTTGAGAGCTGTGAGTTACAGGATGCTATTTCCTTTTTCCTTTTGGCTCTGATCCTTCCTAAATTATAAATTTATAAATTTGAACCAATGACCTTCACTATTCCCACAAAGACTTTCCACCAGCACTTACTAAAACCAACTAGGTCAAAAATACTCATTGAGGGGAAACAAAATGGATCACATTACCTAAGCTCCTAGCACTGGAATAAGTGCGACTGAAGTGCTCTATAGCCTTTGCTTAATTTTATTTCTATCATTGTGATTTTGTGTGTAATGGGCTTATGCATTCATTCCTTGTTGAAACCATTTTGTGTACCAAACTTTGTATTGGTTTTGTACATCTCTAAGCAGTCTGTATCCTAGGAGGTTTTTCAGTCTGAATCAATCTTTATTATACCATATCTGTTTGGCAAAGATGGACTGATAGCCTCAAAACCAAAACCATCCACTTAGGTCACTCATCTAGCCACTACTTCATGTTCCAGTCTTTAGCCTTCTGGCTGCCTTCGTTTATAGGAGTTGAGCTATTGCCACAGAAGTCATTTAAGTATTCATCTTCTGCTGTTACAGAGTTATTCTAAAGTCATTTACAGCCATTTAGGCTAAGAAATTTTTTTTTTTTTTTAGTTCTGGAAAAATAGCACACCATCCTGCTGCCGTCGTGTCCCCATTGAGGGCTATTGCCATTTGCAATATGGCATCTCGCAAGCACCACGATGCCTTCCTGCCTGCCTGGGTGTACCTCCACGCCTATGTGAGTATCTCATGACTGCACCTTTTGGCCCTCCTCAGCTAGGTCCTGGAAACCATTCCTTTCTTTCTAAATACATCCTCATAGGTCACTGGGCAGGATGCTCAACAGATGACCTGGAACTGACTGAATATGTAATGCCTGTGGAATTGCCTTGCGTTCATTTTTCCTCTCGGGCTCATCCTCAAGTACTTCCACACACAGACAGTTGTGCTGGTCCCTCAAAATGATTTTGCAGTGTTTCCCAAACCGGAGTATCTCACTCAGATGCCTTGCTCCAGGTCTGTCCTTGTTCCATTTTACACAGCAAAGAAAGGAAGCGAAGAAAACGTGACACATCGCCAGCTCACAGCCACTGCCATCACGTCATGTGGAGCAAAGCTGCCACAGAAAAGAGTCTCTTTCAGTCGTTTTTCAAGCTCTTTGTTCATTAGTCACAGTTTTGACAAGCCGTTAACTCTCTCTTAAGAGTAACTCCATCTCCCTGCTAGGAAGAGCTGACAAATCACTCAAAGTTTAGGCAACAAGTTGATCAAAGACTTGGCAGCGATAATGCTGCAATTCTTAGTGGTGGTAACAACCTCAGCCTCCTACCGAAATAGCTTGTCAGCTCTGCTTCATTCAGGTATTCAAACCCCCCAAAATACAGACACTCAAATAAACAGGCAGACAAATAAAATGCCTCAAACGTGAGTGTGTTTGACATCAAAGACTGAGCGCCCCACATCTGCCATTACACATTTTGTTTGCCTCACCCATTTGCTGCTCATGCCACTTGCTAATTCCCTATGCCCGTCTCTGCAGTGGTGCACTGACTCAATATTGATGACTTTGAAACTGCAAAAAAGCAAACTTTATAGCCTTTCCAAGTGGTTATAACGTGGTTTTTAATGCATGTATAGAGCTAGATTTTGGCTACGTAAATTTTTGAGTCCCAAAGTCACTTGAGTGAGTATCCACATTTAGGAGATAACGGCTTTTGAAGTGCATTTGATATCCCTTGGCAATCTTTTTTTTATGAGGATACTTTTTGCTTTTTTTTTCCCACTGCTTGTGTCATGCAGTGGAGGAGACAGCAGTAGTATAAAAAGAGAAGGTAATGCATAGTAAAATGGAGAGAACTATTAAGTGACTCCCTTCAAATGGGAAAGTTTACCTTGGAAAATTCACATACTAATCATCACTCAGGGACACACACTGTTTTATTAAAACGAAAATGCATTACTGTTGAGCATGAACTAAAAAAAAACCCCAAATCGTCTTGTGCTCTAGTGACCAGCCATTATGCTGTGTAAATACATGAATCCTGTATGTGCAAACTATTGTTAGCAAACATTTGTATAGTTTTTTTTTTTATAGCAATGTAAGAAGACTTAAGAAAAGACTAGTCTCTCTTAGCTAATAAAGAATCTGTCTCATTTTTTATGGACTCCAATTGAAAGAGATTAGATATGCGTATACTGGTATTGCTGTCAGTACCAGCATGGGTTCTTATACGCATCAACAATTAACCTTTCTCTGCAAATAACCCTCAAACCATCAGAGTGAAATTTGGATTTTATGTCCTGCTACAAGCTCTGACATTTCAGTAGTTATTTTTAATCTGGAAATGTGAAAAAGCTTGCTTGCAATTCCAATCCAGAGAGGATAGTGGATATTTCTGGAATAAAACTCTCGATATTGTTCTGTTGGACCACCTTTTGAGGTAAGCCAGTGTTACACGTTATTCTCACATTTTATTGTTGTGTAGGACAGAAGCACTCAAACTTGCACAATACGCTGTGGCCTCTCCCTCCCTTCTTGCAGTGTTTGCTATTGCCTTAACTCTGTATCCTCCCACACTGTGAACTCAGCTGACCATGTGAGCTATAATAATGGCTTTCTTCTTCAAGTGAGTAGTCATTTTTCAGGATAATCATGACAATTAAATCCTACCTGTGTTTTCCACATGAAATAAAAGAATAGTCGGTGTCATAAAAATCTGAAGAATATCAGCACCAAAAATACAATAAGCAGTGAAAACAAAATCGTAGGCTTCTGGTCCTCTGTTTCTATCCTTGACCTTGCAGTATCAGTTAAAATGCTGTGTTTATGAACTTTACTGTTCATGTAATTTTAAACTGTATTGGCATTTGTTAATGAAATCTATTCTGTTCACTTAAACTTTCATGTATTTGGTGTGTTTTTAATGCCATATTAACTAATTTTACCCTTAGAATAAAGTGGTAATATAGTAAAGTGACCATGAGGTGTGACTTTGTGCAACAGCCCAATCCACTGTTGTTTGAAGTTTTGGTGTGTAGATGTTTAAATATAGCCTTGGAACTCTTACGCACTGAGGGTGAATAATTGTTTTTTTTAATGTTAAAATAGATAACTATAACATATAAGTTGTACACTGATTAGTTTATTATTTTTATAACTTCACAGAATGCCCAAAATTCAGTTCATGGATTTAATTGCAGAAGTTTATACAGGAATTTAGTTAGCAGTCCTCAGTTCCTTGCAAATTATTTATTCAGGGAAGGAGAGGGGCTGAAGTACCACCACAATATTGTATCATTTTTTATACTTTGGACAGCAGTGGCTTGGATATGAACTCTGTTTAAAGACATCCTATGTGCCCCTGTACTTGAAAATGAAAGTTCATTAACTATATTGTAAACCAAGGTCTAATATTTTGAAGAACTAGTCCAGGATTTCTTTGTGTGCCATAGATTGAGTATTTCAGTGTCTTTTTCAGAACAAAGCACTGCAATAGTAAATCACCATTTCCACAGACCGTTCTTGATGTTGTCTGCTGCACTTGCTGTTTTGTCACATGAATCAAAGATGTAGCATTGAAACTCCAAATGACAACTGGGACTCGTTCAGCTAAAAACTAATATATTGAAGAAAGAGGAGAAATCAAAGAGAAAATGGGGATGAATTGGACTGAAATAGCAGAACTCCATAATGAACAGTCTGGTTTCATACATAGTAAGCCAATACACATCAAAGTCAGCAGCTCTAAATGTAAGAGTAGCCTCCTCATCTGCCAGCCATTATGGCAAAACAGAGAGCACACAAAGCACTTCTCTTTATGGAGATGTTAATTAAATACTTCTATTTTTATCCATAGAATGCCATTCCTCAATGATTGATTGAATATTCTATGAAACACAATCCAATATATTTCCTGTCAATACAAAGAACTGATACCTAAAGCAGAGCTAAGGTGGAATTGAAGTGTTCAAGTCAAAAAGTGCTAGCTGCAAAGTTCATTGATTACCATTTGTATACTGAAACTGGGTAACTTCCCTGTGATCTTCAAGTTCTGTGGGGACCTGGAATTACATTTTTGTGCATGCCAAGACTACTCTGGTTTACACAACTTGTCACAGAAGCCTGCATAGACCTGACCCAGAAATAAAATGTTCTTCTGTTGCTTAGTGTCATTGGAAATCATTCACTGAGCACAGCCATCAGGACCAACTTCCCTGCCATTATAGTAGCTTTCTTTTCAATCACTGCCACGGCAGAAAATGTAGGTGATTGCGCACAACTTTTTCTAAAAGTGCAGTGATTGAATGGTCTGCCGAGCCGCGGGTGGTCGCGGTTCCTTTTTCCCAAGGAGCTGTGCTCACTGGTTTACAGGCTGTGCTGGGTGGAAGGTGTCCTCCCACGGAAGCGTCTCAGAAAGCATGATCAAACTCAGGTCAGAAGTGGTTGGGGAAGTCTTGGCATCTGAGCCCTCCATCTCCTTAGCGCCTGGTCCAACCGCTGGCCTATAGTATAAAATAGAGGATGAAAAGTAGAAGAAATTACCACTCTTCCACCTCCACTTTTTTGCTTTCCTCCTGGAGAAAACATTGTCAAAGTGTTAGACTTGCTGAGTTGTTAGGATGCGTGCCAGTGTCCGTCTTCAGGAGAGCTTTCCAGGTCCCTCATTTACCTTCTGAATATCGGGTTCCTTCATTTGAGAAAGTGGCAGCAGTCCAGACAGCTGCCCGCATCCTTTCCTGACAGAACACATAACTCAGTGACGCTGTGTTTTCCAGCTCTCATCCCTTCTGACAAAAGTCTTACGTATTTCAAAGTTACACCTCAGTTTTTAACTTCTCTACATGCAGAATGGTGTTTGAATTGATTGGGCGGCACTCGTGAGCATCCTTATCTGGCTGCTGAACCAGGTTCCACTTTTGCAAGGAAGGGTTAGAACTGCAACCAGCCAAACATTGCCTTAGCATTTGCTAGATAATTTTTATTTGAAATATTCTTTTCAGTCCTACTATTTGCTCCAAATCTGTCTTTAGTTTCCTTGTTGCTTTAGGTATTTATCTTTCCATTCTCACTACATCCACGATGCTGCTGCTTCTTTTGGAAAGATTCTGCATCATTGTTTCATACTGTGATTTTGTAATGCTTTGCCATTTACATTTCTCTCCTTCAGGTCAATCTCCACTTTTTTGAACAACAGCTTCCCTTAAAATCCTAGTGCAGCCCTCTCTATGTGCAGGTAGAAGACTTTATCATTCTGATAGACCTGAAAAAAACTTTTATTTGCTAATCAGATATTTAAATATTAACTCATCTAAAAATAACTAAAGTACTGTATGAATATACAGGTTGCTAATGGATAATGCTTTTGAATTATTCTCAATTTCCTGTGTACTAAGCCAAGTCCAATTTACTTAATTATTGCTTACATCTTATTCTGACTGTGCTACATTTAAAGAGGAAGAAGAAACTGAGACTTTGATTAAACTGCTGTAGTAACTAATTGCAAACCAAAGAGAAGTAAAATTCAGTGTTGGAAAAGTGACAAATTGGATTTTGCTGTGATAGTGTTCTTGTGTGGTGCATGCTTAATACTGTGAAATCACTATGAAATTGCCATTATTATTCTTCAATACAATGCCCAGAAATTCTTTAATACAATCTCTGCAGGTAATTTACTCCAGAGAACGAGAAGGTGTTACAACATGATAAAATGAAATTTCAGTAAAAAACCTGTTTGCTATTTCAGTCCACTCTTGTATTCCCAGTGGTTAGCATGGCAGCGAAGGTTTGGGTTTTCTTTTCTTAAATAAGAGTGCCCTTGACCACCATACCAAGAAAAAAAAAAAAAAAAAAAGGCAGCAGCAGTGTGTATAGTTATCTTTAATTTTGCTGGAGCTACAGCAGCTTCTCACTCACACTGAAGCTAGTTTTTGAGGCAGGTAATTTCCATTTAAATAAAGGTAAACTATTGTTTATAAATTAGTAGACATGAACTGACAGTGGGAAAGGACAGGACAGTCTTCCTTGTCTGTGTATTGTGCTTGAAGCTGACTGAGAAATTAAGGAAATCCAGAATGGTTTATCTATTTCTGTAAAGAAAAATCAGCTTTTTAAGTGCATCATCAGCGCATGTTAACTCCCAGCTTACTGTAACACTTCACAGAAGTTTCATCTACATTCCATTCATGCTGGGATGTTTTACTGGTGCAATCTGTAGGCCTGTACTAGAAAAACTAATTTTTTTTTTTTTCTGGTCAAAAGTACAGCATTCTTAAAAAAATTGTTAGTATTTTTATTTCAATGTAAATAAAGCATGATTTGATCCTGATTTTGTATTATGTTGCAACAGTCCTGCTAAAACCAGCGGAGTTGCACCAGAGCAAAAACAAAATGGGGAAAAAAGCCCACAAGGAGGTAAAAAAATTGTTTGAATAAACCAGAGGAATAATATCTTGTGGCATTACAGAGCCCAATGTGACAAGTATAAATTAATAGATCCAAACATTAAATGAAATCACACGTATCAAAGTCTCGGATCCTCAGTACTTCCCCGAAGAGACTTTGCTGGTTGCCGAAGGGCTGGGGCTGTTTGGAAGGGAACGGTGGCTGGCGGGACGGACGGACGGACGGACAGACAGCTGAGGGCAGTGGGGTGAGCGAAAGGGGAAACCTAGGTGAGTGACAATTTTATTGAGAACTTGGGAGCCGAAGCTTTCTTCTAAGCTGATCTAATCAACTGTCCCTTCAGTCACTCGGGGTAAAAAAAGACAGCAGGTCCTTGGCTCCTGGGGTCTGTCAGAGGGTTTAATCATGCCCAACCGGGCCATTTTAATTCAGCCTTTCCCATGGGTGTCTGGCAGGGTCAGACATCCCCTTCCCCCACTTTTCTATGCTCTTGGTAGAGGTTGTACATGCTGAGGAGTGTGCAGCATCCTCTTCATCCTGCGCTGCTTTCCACATCACGTGGTTTTTGCAGGTATCGTGTTTGTTGCTGAGGTTATTAAAATGATATTTTATCCTGGGAGTGAGACAAGTACTTACTGAAGCATATTTAATATAGTAACATTGCTTTAGGTACATGGTAAGGGAAATCAGTCAACAAGTTATGTTAATTGCATCACTTGAGAGGGGTACAGGTATATTTTTGGAACAGCGTGTTTTAAGTCTTTATGTGCAGTCATAATGCTGGAAGGAGAGAAGCAAAGAGGCTTTCTGCCTTTGCCAAGCCCCACAGGAGCTTCACCCAGCGGAGCAGGGGCAGCTGCGGGAGCGTCGGAGAGTGCTCTGCCATGCAAGGTGAGAAAGCCACGCTGCACACATGTTGGGGAGCAGCCTCACCCCAAGGCAGACTTTTGGAAGCTCTCCGTGGAGCAACACCTCTACGAGCTGTGGCCGTTGACTACGTGGCATCTTCCCTGCTCTAAAAGTTGTGACACCAGGGTATTTTAGGTGGCAGCCAGTTCTAGAGAAGCCCCTGAGTTCTGACATGGTGCTGCTGAAGCACAGGGCGGGTTTGGAAGAGCGGAGTTAAAATGTGTTTCAGTCTTGCTCAGCACCTCCTGTCTGCTTTGCTGGATAGACTGTGAAGGTGATAGTTTGCAGGCACTCCCATGCAAATACTGCTTTTTTGTTTTGTAAGTATAGGCAAGGAGTGGTGTCTTTTGCCATAAATACAGGCAAGGAGTGGTGTCTTTTGCCATAAATACAGGCAAGGAGTGGTGTCTTTCGCCATAAATACAGGCAAGGAGTGGTGTCTTTTGCCATAAATACCGCCTTTATATAGTGGATTTGTTTGTGTGAGCTTCCGACTGTGTGTGCTGGTAACAGGGTCCCATCCGTAACAGCATTGCCTTCTTGCAGAAGCACTCCGAAGGAGGGGAGCGGTGCTCAGGGCTGTCAGGGAGTAGTGTGCTCACCTGGGAAGGGCTCGGACTCAGCTGGTCTTCGGTGGACCATGTATTGCTTGTACTATGTTCTTTCTCCTGTACTTGTGAATACGCTCATGAATTATTTACCTGTCTCTAATCCTTTAAATTCCTTAAGTCTCAGCCTCTCTGATATTTGTGGCTGAGAATGTCACAGGTTACTGATGTCACGCTGTGTATATAGAGACATCTAGCAATTTGCCATTTCTGCCTTTAGTATGTTCCTGGAAGTTTAAACACCTTTTACTTTTCATCCCCCTTCTTTCTTCCCCTTGTCCTTTCTCTCAGTTCCCTCTTCCTCTCCCACAGCGAAACTTTTACTTAAATGTTCAAGCATTAGGGGGTACAGTTGAGGGCAGAAAAAGATTCCTCAGAGATCTAAGTTGAGGTACGGTGCCAAGAAAATAGAGGGAAGTATACTTGCTATTTCTGCCTTCTTGTGCTTTTCTGTAAAAAATCCACCAAGAAACCAACCTCTGGTTCCGTTGAAACACCCATTCTTTATTGAGTGACTTAAAAGATAGAGAGAAGAAGAGAGCAATACCTCTTCCCGGATTTCAGAAGATGTAAAAAAAGAGGGGGGGAATTTTCTGTAGCTTCAGCGATATTGATAATTTCCTCCTACAGCCCAAGGAGATGCTGTAGCTTAGAAAGAAGTTGAATTTAAATTTACCAAGGGCTACTTTCTGGGAAGAGTTACTCTACTTTTCTCTTTCTGTTTTGGTTTGTTGTAACTGATTAGTGCTTTTTCAATGCAAGTATCAACTTTTCATCACACTCATGAAACGTGTGTCTCTTCATGTACCTGTTAGTTTTAAAACACTTCAGCAGAAGGTATTTGTAGCCGCTAAGGTAATTTCCATCTGCTAGCTTGTAGTACTTCCGGATGCAACAACAAAATGATATGATTTAGAGACACTAGACTAGTTTAACAAAAAAACCCCCAAAATTATCAAGTGTCTGGTACATTGTAACAGCTCTCTAAAGTGATTTATATTTTCCATATTTGCTCAGAAAAGCTAAAAGGAAAGTGGTAGGAGATTTTATTTCAGTCTTTCTAATGATTCATAATTAACTTTGCAGGAAAACGATATTTTTAACTTCAAATTTGCATTGCATTGCATGTCAAAACTGATCACTTAGTTATTCTAGAATTCTATTATCAAAATTCTGCAAAGATAGTGGCTATTTTTATTCTTTGTTTTTCTGTGTCTGGCTCCAGCGGTGGGAAGAGGGGGAGCAGTGACCCCCCTGCAGCAGTTGCACAAGGCTGGCTGGTGAGCACGGCTGCAGAGAGGGGCGAGGAATGCTGCTGTGTGGAGAAAGGGAAAGGAGGGGACTTCAGCAGCGTGTTCTTTTTTGACATCTGTAGGAAGGTGGGACATTTTCATTCTCTACGTATACTTTAATAACAAAATCTACAGGAACAACATACAAAAAATAGCAAATGTTGTCTTATTCCACTACAGCCATCCATGTGTTTTGTTTTCCTTGTTGCCTCTTTGCTGCAGAAGATCTGAGGCTCGGGACCGCAGGGGACTTCATGAGGACAAGGAGTAAAAGGTAGATCTCCCTGGTATTTGATTTCCTTGTCCCAGATGTCCCCAAACCTTAGCAAGAGTAACACTTAGATAAAATAACCACTAAGGCAGCAAAACGTGTCTGGTTTCTGTGCAGAGGCAAGCATGTACAGTCAGTTCTCCCTGTAAACATGCACTCTTAGGTCAGGATGAGTTTAAATCCTGTGCTTAGAGGATGGGAGAGAGATATACTTAATTGATCACGTATTTGATTTATTTAACCCCACTGAAATGAACAGATTTACTCCAGAGGAAGAGTGGATAACATGCAGTTTAATCAAACTGTCTTTCACTTCTGCTTGAGCTCACTCCTGATTTTCTTTTTTAACAGTGAATGCAGATAGTCTGCTAAAATAATAAAAGGATGTGTTGTTTAATACAGAGTTGTTAAAAACATTTAGATCTTGTCTGGACCATTGTGCACATTATTATTATTTTGAATATTACGCAAGTGCATCTCTTGATACAAACAAATGAAATTGCTTTCATGTATAGAAAATATAATTATACTCCACAAGGGATAAAGCAGTAAACACCATGTTTCAATGCTGGATATGCATTGTTTAACTTTTAAACTATTGATTAAAGATGCAGATAATCTATTCTGCATCATTTTGTAATAATCGCATTTCTTCCTAGGAACCTAGCCCTACCGCCACTGCTCTGTGCTGTTGGCACACCAAGGGATTCAGTAGATTAAAACTACAAAAGACAACTGGCAGCGTTATTAATGTATGTGCCCTGGAATGGAGGCAACTCTTTCTCAAGGTTTCTCCAGAAACTAAAGAATGAGTTTCCTGAACTACCTTATTGTTAAAATCTGGACAACCAGAGAGAAAACTGTGCTCTCTATCTTTAAAATACGTGCCGGGCTTGAGCGCAGGAGTTACAAACCAATGGGCCTTACTTCAGTATTTAGTAAATTAGCTGAAAAATAACTATGGAGTTATAATGAGCATGATATTATAAGGACAAATTGCAGCACTCCCAAAAGGGAAATTTTCTTTCCTCCAAGGTGTCAGCAAAATAACAGATAACTGAGAGGTGATACGTATAATTTATTTTGGGTTTTAAAAAGCTGAAGAGACTATTAAGGAAGCTAAGAGTAATCACAGGGCAGGACATAATGGACTTTCATGGACTAGAAACCGATTAAGGAAGGAAACAAAGAATGGAATAAATGGGTTTAGCAAGTTAAAAACTGGACTAAAGACTTAATTCTATTTTAATATCTAATGGATCTTATTTATGGCATTGGGCAATATATTATCATATATACACTCAGGATTCAGATAAATGGGCAGTCAAAAGTCCTTTCTGTCAATCAGAACAAACTGCTCCTCATTTTGGTTTTTTGCAGCTTTACTCAAATGCCAATAAATGTCATTCCCAGAAAATATAAATAGCTGTAGATGGGAAAAGTTTTTATTACTTGATAGATGGATAACATTTTCAAGTCTACAGTTTAGGTGTTAGAGTCTAAAAAATCCACCTTTCTTTATTTGCTTTTACTATTAGAATGACAGCTGGTGTACTAGTGAATTTGCATTTGGATATAAACCTGTAATTAAAAAAATCATAGATGTTTTGGGAAAAAAAAATTACAGTAGGTGATCCAGTTGATGTTCCTGTCCAAACAGAAAACTTTTCTCAGGAATGCTTTTGTGTATTTTGTAGAGGCAGCTTCTAAGTGACAAACATTGAGCGTTTATTAGACTTGTTCATATCTGAGCTCTTGAAATTACCTGGAATGACAACAATGAAGTATTGTTCTCAGTCTGAACACAAGGATGTGCTTCATAAAACAAGTTTTCTTTCACTTTTACTCTCTAAGCTGCATGTGTGCATGTGAGTTCATGCATATACATGCATGGAAAGAAACAGTACGTGGGCATTAGTTGGCAGAAGGTTTTTCATTTGTTGAATGCATATTCCAAGGGCTGTCACATCTTGCAGAAGTTGCAGGACAGCTGTCAGATATATGAAGGGCTTTTACAACAATAGACAACGATACATTAGGGCAAATAATTTTCAAGAAAAAATGTTTTGACTGAATATTAGGAAAAAAAGGCTTCTAACCCAGGGTAGTGAAAGACACAGAGACGGTTTACAGACAGCGGTTAAAGATGCTGCTTCACTGGAGATTGTCAGAGCTGGAGAAACGTCGCTGAAGGTAGATGCAACAGCAAAGCTAATTTAATTCAGAACAGCGTCTTGAAATTGAAGCTCAATAATGTTAATTGACAAGACAGTTCGGGATAGAGAATGGTTGGAGACTCTGCTTTGAGGGTTAATAAAAGAGGCAAGTGTGCTCTTTGGGACAGTAGTACCTGTCTGAATTTCTGTTGTCAGTGGACTCAAGAGATTTATGAATTTCAGTTCCTTAGTGAGCTTCTCAAAAGCATTTTTAAGCCTCAGAATCCCCTGTCCTAAAACCCTCTCTTGTTTATAGACTTGTATCACCACAACAGCTCTGTTACTCAAGACTCAGCTAGGTCTTGGAGATCCTGGGTCAATGGAAAGGGATGCTTTAGGCTGCACTCTTGGTGACTTTATATAGCAGCAATTTTTTGTATGAAGCTCCCATTGTCATTAGTATGGAAAGGATTCATTCACTCTTGTTAAATTCCACAAACGTGCTGATTTTTGTCATATGCCGGTGCTTCTTAGTCTCGTAGATCTTTTTAAGTTTAATATTGGGCAGCCTGGACTTCTGTTTGATATTGTGTAAAATTACATTTCTGTGTATCTGTGAGGGTTCAACAGAGGGTTAATGTGTTCCATCACTGCCACTCAGGATGTTTCTATTTAATGATGCTAACTCCCTTTTATGTGATTAGGGACTTAGTGCTAGCAAAACAGTCATGCAGATTTTATTACAGGTGTACAGAGATGCTGTTTCATTCTATTCCTTGGACAGATGAATAGTTTTTGACACAAGCTATGTGTACACCTTTATTCTTCATTATTTTATAAAGAGGCCACCCAGTGAGCTATTTCAGTGGAAGAAAAAAACATGTTTACATGTACCTAGGGAGGATGATTTGATGTAACAATAATAATAAAATAATGCTGATGCGATCGTAATATCATTTTCATTGCATGCGGGTGGAAACTGGAACTTCTGTTACTGATGAGATACTGATGATGAATAATCAGCTTCACATCCTAGAGAGGTAAACACAATCTGTGTCTGAATGTATATCAAGGGAAATCCTTCATGTATTTTCATGAGTCTTTGTGCACACATGATATTCTTAGATTCCTTTTCAGCATGATTCTTTTTCGTTCAGCCCACTCATTTTCATTATAGTGGTCGTGCTGGAGCATCCCTTTCCCGTGCACAGCTCTGGTTTCACCACAGGCACGGAGGTGGCCATGGCAGGGGAGCTGGTCATGGAGCATCCTTACGGCTGGGCACTGGAGAAAGCCAGAAGTGATCTCAAAAAAGGAAGGTAGAGGAGCAGAATGAAATTTAAGGGGAGAAATTACTGCAGAATTTCACAGTGGGGAGAGAGATAGCAGAGAGATATACTAGCAGAGGTCATGGAGAGGCAGTTCTGCCCAGGCTGGCAAGGAATAGATATAGAAATAATGTTTGCAGCTAAATTTTTAATATTAAGAAAGCAACATTGTAGAACTGGGCACTCAACTGCCACTTTACCTGGAAAAGATTAATGGCTGCAGTGATGCAGGTACAGGTTAAGCATCATATCATCCCAATTTTCAACAGAGGCATATTTCTGGAAAAATGATAGATACTTAATGATGCATCTTTCCATATGTTCTTTTGCAATACTAATTATTGCACTAAACATTCAATAAATAAGGCAATTTATCTCTTTGTCTCACATCCTAATATGTGCCTGAATTTTATCACTGATGTGTAATAAATGAAATTATGTCATACTGTAGCGTAATGCAAGAAGGTAGTATGTCTAAATAGATATTTGAAAAACATGATGAAAACAGTTTGAGCGGTAGAAGCCATTTATAAAGATCAGCTCATTAGTGAAACTTTGCATAACTTTATTTTTCCCTCTCTAACTTTCTTGTACGGCCGTATGGGCCTTACCTTGTGTTTACCAAGTGAAGCCCTCATTGTAGTAGAAAACCCTAAATGAGATTTGTTGGGTTTAAAGTTCTGAGGTATCCACTAACCAGGGATGTAAAAGATACCATAACGACAGAAAAAGACAGACCTGAGAGTATCTTTCTAGTAGTGAGTCTACCACTAAATGCTGCTGTCAGTACAGAAACTGGATTAAGCTACAGTGATGTGTAGGTTAACTACGAGAAGTTTCATAGAGACTTACTTGGTATTGGAGCATTAGTTCTAACAAAAGGAACTCTTCATTTTAAACCATAAGTTTCTTTCTGTTCTAGTTTAGGGATTATTAGGTAGAGTTACACTAGCTTCAGAAAAATACTTGAAAGTGGGTCAGAATCTTTGTCACAAAAATGCTGAGAAACTGCCAAAAAATTTGTTAGTTTAATTTTCTGTTTCATCCTATACCTGATAGTCCTGAGGTGCTTTTTTTCAGGGCTAGTATTATGCAAATAGGCATACACTCCTTTAGTTCAAATTAATCTGTTTTTCCACTGTGGGAAGACTGTGGAGTAATAAGAAATAGGCAAACCAAATTCTTGAGTTGTTAGTGGCATGGGCTTCCGCTTGGATTCTGGAGTGCTGATTCAAAGTAAGAATTTCTGTTTCAAATCAGTTCAGGTTTTCCTAGGTGAATGTGATGTTTTCTTTTTTTTTAATTACCTATTTAAAAATAAAACTTTGCTTGATGACTTACTGCAGCAATATTTGCAGCTAATAATACTGCTGCTGAAGAAATCTCTCGTGCTTTTTATCTAGTTGTTATCACAGTGTTCAGAATGTAATTAAAATGTTAATTTTTATGGATTTGTTTGCTTTTAGTTATCTCTCTGCAAAAGTGTTGGAGTTCGGCAATTTTGTTCCGATGCTGTTGCATAGCTTAGCCTAGAAATGAAAAAATTACGTTTATGGGTATCGTAGGCTTCTTTCTTCAATTATGTATTAATAACTTAACCTCACTTTACTGGAAGGCAAGGTTCTAGCACTTAGGTTGCAAAAGGACAATAGTTGAAACAAGTGCAAGAATTAAGATGATGTCAAGTGTGTGTTCACATGGTTAGTAGTGGATAATTGGTGGGGTATGGGGGCATTTGGAAGATACCAGACAGTAAAAAGTAACTTTATTTCTTTGTCATGTTAATGATTCACCATAGTCAGGATATTTTTGTGGCTAGTGGCCAAATTCTGCGGACCTATAACTCTTACATGTACCTTGCATAAACCTAAGCTGATGAAACCAGCTTCACAAGGAAAGCAGGTATCAAGTAATTCTTTCCTTTGACATTAAGTTTTCATTTTTTGCTGGAAAACCACAATATTTTGGTTTCTTTTATTGGAATGTACTGTGATTTCCCAATAAAATGCAAAAGAAAATTAAACAACATAATTAAAACATTTACACGGCCATCTGTAATATGTAGAACAGCTAGTTTACCAGTGCAGGATGGCAAAACTCTCAACAATTTCTGTAGCACGGCTTTACCCCCAGTGGTACCTCCTTCAGAAGGCAAACTGTAGTCCTGAAAAGAGTTTGTGGTGAATGTTCGCTTTCAGGTTGGCTAACAGATGGCATTTGGCTACCTATGCCCAATACAGATAACTTTTTCCTCTCGATACTGTGAGCGCGACATAGTCAAGGAAACCATTCTGCCTAGGAAAGTAGCTGTGTTGGACAGAGCAGCAGTTCTTCTGCAGACCACTAAGCACCTGGTGTTGAGTACTCTGCTTTAATCTCTTTTCTGACTTATATCCACAGGTGTTTGAGTCTGGCATGACTTGTTCCTCTGTCTTCTCTAAAATCCCTCCCTGATCATGGAGAATGTCTAGAAACCTGGAGTACACAGACATTTTGCATAGTCTCCCACAGCTCCTTCGAGCCAGTCCAGTTCAGCAGCGCTTAGGGTTTTTTTCCTACATACTAGTCAAATGAAAAACATCACACTCAATTAAATCCATTCTCTCTCATTCCTGTAAGTCAGAGAACATACCTTTAAATTGCTTTCTGGTATTACTTGAGAGAGGAAGTGCTGACAGCAATGCTACATATGTTACAAGTGTCATGTGTGCCAACAGTGATGCTACATACATGGCTGTTATGGGAAGAGGTGAGTCAGTGGATCGTGGTGAATTTGGTGTTAATGACTTTGCAAAAGCAAAAGGATCATTGTTTCGGTGTAGGTAATGTCAGTGTACGGTATGAACCAAAATCTTCCTGACTGATCCTTCACGTCCACAAATGTTAAAACTGTAAAAGACAAAATGAAATTCATAAAAGCATAGGGTCACCCTAAGCATGCAAGACTTCTTGTATCTTTAGCCAACAGTAAATTTATGCTTTACACCAAATATTAAATCTTCAACAACTTGTACAAAACTTCTGTGCACAAGCAGTGTCATACAAACGTCACGCTGAGAAAGTTACATTAAACCTTTAAAACTTTGTCTTTGGTGCTATTGTTTGTTTCAAAATTGTTATGAAAGACAGAGGGTTGCAATTCACATTGTAAAAAGACCTCATTCTCCTCTTACGGGTACTAAAGCCTGTGACGGTATTGTAATGTGAGTAAAGAATTACATCGATACAGTATTTTTGCACTCTTATTCTGTCCTCACTTTGTATTTCTTTCATCAGCTTTTTTTTTTATTATGTTAGAAGATTTCTGTGGGAAACAGTTTGGAATTCTTTTATGGGGAGGGAGAAGAAGAGAGGGAGATGGAGAGCTGCTTTGTTTTGGTTTTATCCTATTTACAGTTCTTAGTACAATTAAACTTTGAGCAGCGAAGGGGCACACCATAAGGATATAAATAGTTTTGTTGATAACTGCTGTTCCTAACAAGGAGCACTAACAGTTGCTTCATAACAGAGCGAAGGGAGGAAGGGAGGACAGAGAATACTTCCTGTAATAACTGCTTTAAAATGTAAGGATAATTGGCTGGAAAACGGATAAGAAATTAAAACCAACAAAATAAAGAAACATCCAGTTGTTGAGATGTAATAGCTAGTATGCTTGAATGAGGCAGTCTGCTGCCTTTTAACACCTTTTTCTGGAGGTTCGCCATTAACAGCTGAAACTCCTACCAGCCACCTGAAAAAAGGAAAATATGGAGCATTTAGGTATTTGCCTCCCAGGATGGCTGTGTTACATAGCAGCTCTGCACTGCTGCTGGTGCTGCCCCACTTCTCGTAGCAGCTGTCTCCGTGCCGGGCTGGCACTGGCCGACGTCCTCAACACATCTCCCGTGTGCTACCGTAGCACTGGAAGGTGTTGTAGGATCCCTGAAACAGCTTCTGGAGGATGTTGTCTGGTGCTGAGTTCCCGCTGTAACGGCTGAAGTCAAACACTGCTCAGCTGCATTTAAGAATTACCTTCTTCATTAAATTCCTTTCCCAAATTGGTCCGTAATCTCACCTTAAAAACCTCTCAGTAAAAGCTCGTGGCTGCTATCGGCTATGAAATTATACAATCCTTAGTTCAAATTCATTAAATAGTTATGTGGAAAGGGGAGCAAGCCATCTGTAATAAGCTAAAATTGCTGACACAGTACTCATAATAGGTTCTTTCCCAGAGGTTTTATTGCAGTTACATAAGAAACCATCGACTTACGAAGTTCAAAGAAACTTTCAAAATAGATCTTTTTTCATTATATTTTTGAGCTATGTAGCAGGAGACCATGAAGATAATGCTCATAATAATTAGAGCTGTGAAACCTTGGGAAAATATGCCTAGGGACAAGGGAAACTTTTTATTTACGGAAAGTTTGAAGAATACTTTAAAATGGAGGACTGTATTTAAAATCCAACTTAAAGTAGCCACTGACTCTGGAAATTACTGCAGTTAGGTACATGCCTTTTCTTTCAACAATAATTCATAGAGAATAATATGCAGACCTCAGCTACAAAATCGTGATGTTCTTGTGCAATGCGGTCTAGATTTTAGGTTCGCTTTCATCATACAACATGTAACTCTGGGATGAAACCAGTGGGATTCACAACATGGATAATTCCAGGCTGTAATGAAAGAACATGGAGTTTCACTCCGGAGTAGGAGATGGCTTTCTCAGCCTCCAGCATGGGCACCATGTCCCGGTAAATATCACAACGGACATTTTCTCGCATGTAGGAACAACAGAATTATTGTGCTGGCCGAGGCCGTGGAAATGAGATCTGGGAGCAGAAGAGGCCTGGAGGGTTTACTGGAGTTGTTTCAGCTTGAGATAGAGGACAACATTTGAAATGAGCTGGGGAAATGAGCTGTTTCGTAACTCTTTTACCTTTCTTAGGGAGCTAGCCACAGAAAAAATACCACTCTGGGGACTTGACGTACTTTGTTTCATTATTCTTGTTACAGCAAACACTTAAATAATGTCTTTTTTTAGTTCAGCTATCTCCCTGACTTCAGGCTTTGTTGCCTTATGTTCCAGTCTATACTTTCTAACCTCTTGCTCATACATCTATTAATATTCATGCTGGACCAATGCTACAATTCAATGTGAATAAGTGCACTGAGAAATGATTTCTTTCACAGTCTGCACAGTAAACTAAAAATGACATCCTGACCTCTAGAGCAGCAGATACATTAATTTTGGCAGAATATCGCAATTTCTACTTTGAAACTATTGATTTCCCAAGAAAATACTGAAATGCCTTGTCATTAACACCTGTTTAGACAACTACAGCAATGGTACATCTAGGTCATTTATACAAGATTAACTAATTAATGCTGCTTTTTTTGGTAAGAGGAGGCCCTGTGAGCACATACATAATAACCACTAAACATCAGTTATGTTGATTTTTTTTTTCACCAGCATCCATAAATAAAACTCCAAGCCTAAGGGAAAAAAAAATCCAATTTTCTCTGTTTCAGGAAAAAGTCTGAATAGTCAATGAACCTTGCACCGTGCCAACGCATATTCAAGACCAGTTAAACAAAATCCAGTAACAGTTGTATTTTTACTACTTTTTTTTTTTTTTAAGTTCAAATCTAGAAATGGAAGCAAGCAACTTCACAGGGGAATCAGGATCCAATAACAGTAAATATAATTTAAACAGCAGTTACAAGAACACAAGAAGTCAGAGTTTACAGAGAAAGGGGGCTAAAAAGATCTATAGTCATTTACAGTTGTAATATTTTTGAAGATTTAACACAGATCCCTTTTTCAGATTCTTAACACAGACTTGTGTTCAGAAAACTGAAGGATGGAGATTCCTCCAGGCACTTAACTGGCCTGTCCTGTAAAATCTGGCAGGTACTTTTTGTCTGTAGCTTTTGACTCCTCTATGTGATCCAGTACCTACATCTTGACTGTTTAAACTCAGTTCCACCCCTGCCTTGCTGTTATCTTCACCCGTGGGCAGACTCACTGCAGGAGTAGCCGTGGGTCCCTTCCATCTCCTTGCTGATGTAACTGCCAACTTCATTCCTGATGAAAATCTAATAACTTGGTATGTGCATCCTTTTTATCATGCTCTTCTTCACTACCTACCACTGCAGGTTTTTCATCTGGTGTAGACATCATCACATTTATTTTACAATGCACATTGGCTAGCTGTTGAATGACTTTATCCCTACTGCTTGGCTCCCAGAACACTCAGCGAGCTTAACGTGGATGCAGAGGCATGGCGGGTTTAGTCAAAGACTGTAAACTGTTTCTACTACAAGGAGTAATGCTCAATATTTACTATTCTGTAACAATGAATTAGTTACAGTTCTTTTTTATTCATGAAATTATTTCTAATTCCATTCTGTAATGAAACCATAGGTAACCTAGTTTTAACCAGATCTTAATTTTTTTTTCTCCTAACCAATTTTAGTTACTTTTAGTTTTTTCTAGTTCTAGTTAAGAAGTTACAATTCTTAATTTTGTACTTTTCTGGTGTTTATGAAGTTTGGAGTGTGCCGTCATTTAACTGTTACATGATAATGAGTGAAACCGCTGTAATCGTGCTTGTTGATGTATAATTGTATTTGTATGAAGAGTTCAAGTTTAAGACACACAGTTGTCATCAGTATCAGAAAAATAACTTCTCAATATTTTGTGCCAGTCAGTATCAAGTAATAGCATGATTATTCTGTAGATTAAAAATTCTTGGCATAAACTTTGGGACATGCTGAGGATCTGGAGAAGATAATCTGTTTGGTGTTAGCTCTAGACACACATTATGCTTAATTTTAAAAAAGAGAAGAGGACCATTGACTTCAGTGGGATTCTTCATAGTGCTTGACATTTGAAGGGGTGAAAAAGTCTTTGAATAATTGGAATTGCAGTTAGCAATAATGTGCATGTCCTGTTACTCTTACTGACGAGTGAAGATTTGAAGGACAGTTTTCTGTGTTTTGTCTGTGACTCCAACGTTTATAAAGCAACTGCCATTTGTTCTTTCCAGTAACTCTCCATACCAACTTCTGACATTTTCTAAGACCAGGAAAGCTCTTCATATTCCGCCTGTCCTGACTCCGCAGTGAGACTGCTCACGTATGTGAAATAAGCCATGGGTTTGGGCATCTTTCTCAGTACTCTTACACCAGTTGTACAAACTTCCCTCGTCTACAACTCAGAGTTGTAAAGCCAGAATAGCCACAGTGGGGATGCACAGGATTTTGAAGCACCAAAAAACTGGCTGACTCTACCTATGTTAAGGTGTTGAACAGTGTGGTGATTTTAATCCTTCCCACAAGAATTCACGAGGTGTCCAAAATTACTACAGTTCTGCAAAGTGGATGCAAAGATTCAGGAGGTCTGACTTCTGGCGAGTGTTGTACACAGCCGGAGCCAGGTGATGTGATGTGAAGTACACTCTTGAGCAGAATTCAAAAGGTCATCATAATCCATTGTAACAAAGATGATCTGTAGTGTTAGTGACTTCTTGAAGAGTCACGTTAAAGAAAACTGCACCACACGCTAATGTATTTCTTTTAGCTACGTGTTTTTCAGAAGAGGTATTTTAGGAATACTGAAACTATTAAAATCTACTTTAGGTACCTGTGCTAAATATGTTTAACTAGCTCTACTTCAATTTTTTTTCATTTATGACAGAAGATGGGGAGGAAAAAAGGGAAAGGATCTGTTAATTCTGTAACACATCTTGCTGAAAAAAAAAGAACTTTTTTTCATAGACATTTTCTTATTACTGAGAAAAATGCTGTCAATTGCAGTATTTTGAAAAAGGTTTGGCAAAATATACAAGAAGAACTATCCAAAGATTAGGTATACTTTCTGTATAAATTGAGATGGTGTAGATGGAAGGCCCGGTATATAAATTTGTCAGCAGCCTGAATCCCATCACTCTCTGGGTCATAGACTTACATTAACATAGTAACTCACTAAAGGCAGGCCGTTTTGTTTTGCACAGAATATTGTTATATTGAAGCGTAGCTGGATTTGCAAACTGAGCAAACCCCATATTTTGGGGATCCTCGTGGAAGAGCAGGCCGCCCTTGGGCAGCATGTGGCTGAAGCTGGCTCGTCGGTGGGTAAGGACAGCTTCTGGGGAACTGGTCACACAAATTGCTGTGTGGACTCTGCCAGCATCAAGGACACCGAAATACCTCCATGTAATAGGGTTCAGTACACCCCAACAAAACGGCTTTATCATAATTTTTCTTACTTGCTTTCTAGTCTTGACAGAAAAGAGAATTAGATTGCTAGATCTAACATACTATAAAATAAAGATGTCACTATTTTAGGGCTGCATGATGTAGTCTTTGTGCAGGTGTGCAGTTAGAGCGTTAGTGTAAAATATAGTTCAGGCTGTTAGTTAAATTTCATTGAAATACAGTGTATTTATGCTAAAAAATGTAAATTAAAATAGGAACGTGTACAGAGAAAGATTGTTAGGGCGATAGCGAGAACAAAAAACCTAATTTATGGCTTGCTTAGCCTACCAAAATGAAAGGTGAAAAGGGATAAGACTTTTGTCTGCAAATACCTCAAGGGGTTAAGAGTTGGGAGAAGATAATTTACGATGATGCTGCTGGCACAATAACCAATGGGTCACAAATTAGTGGAGACTGGAAGGAAGACTAATTTTAATTGCCCAAGGAGAGAGGTTTCAGATCTGTCTCCCAGTGATTGCGGTAGTGTAAAGGTCTCAACATTTTAACTGATTTGTTTAGCAAGCTTATGAAAGCGGTTATACTCTGTAACTGCAAAGTCGATGTGGGGTTGCAGGTGCTGACATGCAGTAGGCAGAAGGGACAGGTTGTACCATTCAGCTGGGTGTGGAGTTTTATTTGGCATCCTGACAGCAGAAACAGCAAAGTGATGTAGTGCTTGTAGAAAGACCCAGCTTCTCCTGTAATGAGTTTACAGCAGACTGAGAAGGAAATTCAACCAGAAGAGCCACCCTAGAGAGCCAGGCAGTGGTTAGAGCAAGCTGATGTGGCCCTGGTGGGACTGCTGGCCCATGGGCACTCCTTGCTAGTCCTGGCCTCTGGAGGGATGAAAAGATTTCAGGTTTGGTGTGTTGAGCAGGAAAAAGTCTTGGCTTGCCGAAGAGGCTTTCTGTTCAGAGGTGGAGGCAGGAGGAAGTAGATCGCGGGGGTGAAGAACAACAGCTCTGATGGATTTATCACTCAAATAAGGAGGGGGAAGCTTTGCTTTGAGAGAGAGATGGATGCGGACAGCCTTAGGCATCTGTGTGGCATTCCACTTGTGCTGGCACCCAACTTGTCCCATAGGGCTCTTATTTTGTGGCTAGCTGACTAAATCCAGCTTTGAGCCCAGCCCTGTTCGTACAGATTCAGATTCTGGATGAACCAAGCGGGTGATCTACCATTATTCCTGTATGGTGCAGGTCCTACTGCAGGTAAGAGCTGTCTCAGCATTGCAGAGTAACATCTTGGTCTTGCATCAATCTGGAAAAAAGATACAGCCTTGTCCAGTTAGCAAGGAAGGGAGAAGCTCCCTAAAACAGTGCTGTCACCTAAATGGTTAACACTCCTGACAATGCCCCATCCATGGCGTTTCTTTCCTTGCAGAAATACGCCTTTTGCAGTTCACAGGACTTGCAGTGGTTATCTGTGAGGTTTTGGTACTGAGAGTGAGGGCCACCAAGTTTCTGGTGGGGATGTAGTGACAGCCTGCACGTAGCTGAAGAGGCTGTGATTAGCAAATGTCACTGTGACCGCTGCTATTTGTAAGTAGCTTCTTGGAGCATCATCCAGATGGGTTGGGAGCTCCTGAGATCCTGCCCAGTATGCTCTTTTGTTTGCTGAACATGGTCCTACAGGAATTGAGGTCAGTGGTGAAGCCTGAAGCATCAAAGTGAAATTGTAGTATCGTGCTCAAGAATGGCTCTGTAAAAATGAAAACAATGTCGCAGCATTCTGTGTTCCATTTTTCCACTTCAAACACAGCCACTGTATAGATTAAAAGAGTTATTTCACTAAAACTAGCCCTACTAACTCAAGCTTAGATCTTTAGCTCACACTTGGATCTGAAAGTCGAAGAGTTTTCTTTCTGGTGCCCTGTCATCAGTAACAAATGTTTTACAGCCCCTAACTTGCACCTTTCATGGCCTCATTGCCTTCAGTGGGTTGATCAGATGTAATTAATTCACTCTGGAGTTTAATGACGCGTAAGAACGAATAGATTCTAGCTCAATCTCATAACTGCTTTGCCTCTGAAATCTAACAGGATTAAAGCACCATTAAAAAAAAAATTCGAAGTAGTTCTGTGAGTAGTGAAGCTAATGAAGCCAGGATTCCTATGGATTTGTGTCTCTTGGTTGATTGACTATTTAACTGATTTATGTGAAGATTATGTTATCTCTCCATATACCTATAATCCCTTTCTGCTGAATATTTTGGCAGTTGTATGCTGGTTGCTGCAGAAAGTCCCCAGTAGGATCAATAGTTATTAGGACAAAATTGTTCAAAGCCTGGTTTCTCTTTTACCTAACACCCTAGTTTTACAAAATTGGAACAATTTAATTTTTTCTTTGCATCTTTTGCTGCTGTGTTTTGTTGGGAAAAAGCACGGAGTCATAGTTGTGAGCTTGATAAATCATGATACCATAAAATAAATTAAATAAATAAATACATAACCAAAAAAGTAAAATAAAGTTTATGCCCTTCAATATAATTTGCAGGACTGTGAGAATAAGAAGAAAAAATCCAGAGATGTCTCAGAGCAGTCTTGAAAACTGCCAAAAGGATAACAGTATTGGGAAGAAAATGCTTATGACTAAGACTAAGAGAAAATTCTTGGAAATCAGATCAAGGATTTGGGCTAGAGAAACACACTTTTATTTTTATAAATCCTGTTCCTTTACAAACCTTTGGAAAATAGTTGTGCTTAAATGGAAGAGTAAGATTTGAAGTCACATTGCTCGTGAATAGGGGAGAATTACAGGCACTCTCTTTTTTCTCTGAGCTACCCACAGTACAAAATTTGCAGGAAAATAGTTGCTGGATCTTATTCAGCTGTCGGATTTGGTTCAAGTTGGCCCATGAGCTCCAAAGCCATGATCAGAATACTTAGGCAAGTTTTGTTCATCGAGGGAAGGAGGCTAAATCCAATCCCCAAAAAACGTTTGTAAATACTTTTACTGTGCCCTGGATCACAATCTCTAGACTTCATTCATTATCTAGTTCTTGCCTACCTGTCACTGCCACGGTGTTTGAGGGAGTGGCATCTTGATCTCCAGTTTGGTAAGTCTTTATTTTAAGTAACTGATAATTTCTTCAACAGAGGGATTTTTAGTAAGGGCTGATTTTGATTAATTTCTCATATGCACATATTCAGTCAGCTAATGGTGTTTGAAGTTTGTGGAATTACATATATGTCAAAAAGGAATTTCACCAAAATCTGTAAGTCCTAGAAAATACAGTAATATTCCTGGCTAAACAGTTACCCAGGATGACAAAAACCTCTATTAAATCTTTGTGGGTTTGCCAGTTGTAAAAGTAATGCATGTGTAATTCAGGAATATAATAAATTGCATTTTACATGTCATGTCACTTACTGCTGACTAAGTTTTAGAAAACTCAAGCTACAGTAGCTAAAAATTTTTCCAAGCATTATAATTTATGAAAACCAAGAAAGAGGGAAGTCAGGGAAAAGTCCAATACCTGGGAATGAAATTCATCTACCTAATTTTACACAGACAAGAAAAGGAATAGCATTCATGTGTGTTCCTTACAGCTTTTCTACAAATTCTGTATTTTTATATTTTTCTGTGTTAAAAAGTCTCGGTTTTTTCTGATTTGTTTTGTAATTCTAGAACTAGTCTTAAGCAACGCTTTTCATGCCTAAGGATCCCAGTCCCTGCATATTCTGTAACTCACCAAAAGAGCCTCTCCAAGTGTAACAATAACTAAAAAATTAATCATATCAGAATAATACACTTTATCGTGTATGGCATGGATATTGCTGCTGCATTGCAGTAACAGCAATACATGCATTCAGACTATGTACATCTGATGTAATTTGGGGAATATTATTTTTGCAATCATAGCTGAGATTAGAACAGACAACTCATGTTAAGTTCAAAGTCATTTGTCCATTTTGCTGCTTCTGATTCTTCACTACCGGAGAAGTTTAGATTGCATTAATGTGCTTTTTGTTCAGCTAGAGGAAAATTCATTACAGAAGAATTCAATAAAAATGGGTAATTTTAATCAAAGTGATATATTTCTCCTAGGCTACTATATTATGAATCAATAGTAGTAAATCCATAGTTAAGACTATTAACTTGCAAGCCATTGCATAAGGCTCCAATGACTTCTCTGTCTGGGGTCTTGAAATGCAAAGAAAGAGTAATGAAAGTTTAATGTCTGAAATCCTTCCAAGGAAAATATATTTTCTGTTTCTTTACAAAATCTGTGATTAATACACAAATGCTGTATAGATTTTTTTTGCTTTAAACATTCAGTGTAATTCATTCATTTATTCCTCCCTGATAATTTTTCTGCCCCTCTTTTGAATGACCCTTCCATCGTGCAGATTTCTGTGAATGAAACGCAGTGGCAGAATTTGTGGGCTGGAGGTGGAAGGTGAGGTGGTTGTGAAAGGCAGTTGCATGATGATGAATTCATATCCATTAACTCCCCTGCTTTGGGGAGCAGTTCATTTAGGAAGCTCAGAAGAGCGATAGGTCTCCCTGCCAGACAGAGGAGGATTTGAAGGCGTCTTTCAAGGTAAATGTAAATATGTAAAATGAAACATTCTGGTTTATCTATGAGACGATTTCTGAGAGAACAAGCTGAGTGTATTTCTTTGGTTGATGTAAAGGATGAAACCTAAGGTGGAACTGGGAGAACAGAACTTGACTGAGATACATTTCTTACAGAGAATTTCCCTAATTAAATTGAGAAGTTGGCACATTTGTCAGTCTTGAACATTCAAAAGGGAATAATTTATGAATCATGGCAATCCCTGTTTAATGGTACAAGTTTCAGATAAAGCATTTCCTAGACTTCGTGGGATCAGATCTCAAGAACTAGGACCTGGAACACTTAAAAACAAGTAAGACAAAGTTATTTTAAGGTTGGCAGCTTTTAATGATGGAGATCAGGACAGTACAAGACAGATGATTTACGTTCCATTTGTGTGTCTGTCCAGGAAGTACTAAATGAGTTGGATTTGTTGCTTATTGCTCATGTCTCTTCCTGTGTGTAGGAGAGCCAGATTTTGTATGCTTTCCGTACCAATCATAAAAGTTAATTGTGTAAAGTGGAACATCCCCTAGTTTAATCTGTGTACTGAGTTTATTTAAAACAGAGAAAACGTGCGCTTGTGAGATGTGAGGTGGTTTAGGATTTTTTTACTCAATTCTTTGATACTGAATACCAAAAGAATCAGTCTACGTTTTGGTTTTGGAATAAACACCAAAACAATTTCTAGAAAATAGTAGAAATTCATTTTTTTCCTAGTTAATGAGTACTAGAGTCAGAAACTACTGCTGATAATTACAAAATGAACAAAGAAACATCGGGGGTGGGGGGAGAAAAAAAAATTGCATCAATTGGAAAATCGCAGCCACCCTGATTTTGATGGTATTTGCTTAACTCTTTAGTCAGCTGTGAGAGGAGATCCTGTCCAATATTAAGATGAGACAGTTGTTTTTCAATAGCTGGCTAATACTTATCATTGAGATAAAAATTTTTCTTCCTGTAAGTGGAAAAAAATCTTAACAGATTCAAAGATCTATCTCCCTTTAAATCTATAAAAAATTGAAAACTTTAGCGTCTCTTCTTCACCATGTATGAAAAATACATAGTTCTGGACATGAAGCTTGAGAAATTTTGTTTGACTCAATACACGTAATCACATTTCAGAAATAGAAATATTGCTTGGCAGCTAACAGAAAAGAAAATGGGTTTTGATCATTGTTAGTATGTCTGAATATTGTAAAAATCTCGCTTATATTATTAAATATGATATAGAGCAGCAGGACCACGTCTCTTCATAATAGGAAGAGTAGCTAGTATGGGTGAGTCTAAGGCAGATTTCTTTGGGTTACCCCTGAAATGATTCTCATTGCAAGCAGGGTGGTCCCGTTCCAAAGAATCAGATTAACACCACAGTCGCAGCGTTCATCTAGTCTTTTAATAAAGCCTCACTGGCTAAGATGAATTAAGACAGACAGTATTGTTTTCAGCCCAGTAAATCATTTGTGGACAAAAACGTTGAGATCAGAGTTTATCAGCAGAATTAGGTAATAACAAAAGTACATACTGGGAAGTTTATCAGCCTCCCAGTAATTGGAAGGAGCAGTGGTTTGATAGGTGGGTGGCAATACTTCACCACATCTTTGGTACAAACTCAATTCTGCTGCTCGAGTGGGAGCAATTTTTACAAGGTTTTAACAAGGGGGACATCTGTGACTGTAGTCTTAGTAGAGTTCATGTCCTTTCTAGCATCAATAATTTATGATGGTTTAATAGGGACTTGCAGAATCTAAAACAACCCTAGTGGAAGATGACTTCATTGAAACCATCTTCTATGGCTGAAGACTCTTTTAAGTATCTAGTTTCAATGAAACATTAAATACGTCTCCTTTATACTTTTATTATTGCACAAGAAAGAAACCTTGTTCAACAGTCTTCTGGTGAAGAGAGTTACTACATTTCACTTGTTTTACTGTGAAGAGAACAATTTCTCATCTTTGGTCTGCTGCTGAAAAATTGTTGTTATGACTTGAACAGAAAAGCATTTCATAATTTACGTAATATCTGGTTTAAAACATGTGCCTAAAGAAGCAGTGTATATGTTGTTCACAGTGTTCAGTAAAGTGCGTAGACCCAGTTCTAATCTTGGTCACATCCTCCATCCTCCTAAAAACACCAGAATACTACTAGTGATTTTAATAGAATAATCTTAACAGGGCTAGAATTGGGAGCATAATCTGCATTACAGTACCCTGGCATACACTGAGTACGTGATGTGGCTGGAGGGGCAGCCTCTGTTTTTGAGTCTCGGAAGTGCTGAAACCAGGCTTGTAACATCATACTTGATTTTATCCTGGTTTCTGAAGACTTGTATGACCGTTCTGTGCAATGGTTTCTGTCTCTATCGATAAGTTAACTCCCTGCCTTCAACAGTTCTGAATCTGTTTATTGGTGTTGTCTCAGAGAAAGCTAAAAGTATTTTCTAAAAATAAAAATCCAGATAGAGGAGATAAATTCTTTTATAGATCCCACTGTGATGAAGGCTGTGGTTGCATTCACCCTATTTTGTTCATCAGATAATCTACATGGGAGAGCATCCTCAGAAAAATGCTTGGAAATTAGTTTGTGTTATTTTTACTGCTGATACGGCTCCTTGCTTTATAATTCTTAATCACTCATTTTAAAAAAGAGTATTATGAGAAAACAAATAACAAGCAAGATGTTTTCTGTGGTCATATTATCCTTAGTTATTTCATATATATTCTAATCTATTTTGGATCTTTTTCATGAACTTCAACAATAATTCAATTGTCTCTAGACCCTGCAGCCTTTGAGGAGGGTTTTTTGGTGTTAATTCCCTCTGAAGTCAACTGAATTTGGCTAGGGAATTCTGAAGGTTATAAACCCATTCCTAGTCTCCTGGAAATCTTTCCATTTTCATTGTTGTCACAAGACTTTTTCTACATTACCATTACATAAGTTAAATTAAGAACATAGGTCTAGTCATAGTCATAATCAATTTTCTGATTATGTAGAGAAGGAGAAAATGCTGAAGCATTAACAATTTTTAAAAGTACATTTAAATCATTATTCATTTATAGGGTTGCATTAATTTTTGAATAATGCAGCACTGTAGATGGATGATTCACAGCGATGTAAAGTCTTTTGTAGTCATTTAGAGCCTCATTATATGAATCTATCACTCACTGTTTCCACCCACAGACACTTCTTGAACTGATGAGGCAAAGTCATTATCATGCAGATAAAAGGGAGAGCCTGACAAAACAAATACAACAACAATTTTAATTAGGCTAATGTTTTTAAATTCCCACAAGGTTACAAAAGTACACTTCCAGCCATTTCAAACACAAATGGATCAGGGCTCAGTTCTTCCCAGTTTGAATAAGGGACTGCATCCAACTGCAGCACCCGCAGCAGCCAGCAGTGAGCAGAGCTTCTCCTAACGTGGTTCACCAGCAGCAGGAAACATGGCATATCCAGGTTGACGGAAGAATACGCTGATTTAGAACATAGGCCTGCCATAAGTCTTATTTAGCCACGGAAATACATCAAAATGAAAAAAAGGAGCCCAAAACAAAGCAGTAAAGACAGAAGGAGTAAAAAGCCAGAGACACCTGCAGACACCAGAAACCGCAAATGGATGGCGATCTGGCTCCAAACTGCCAACTCTCGTGTCGCTTTGCTTCATTTCTGTTTGAGTAGTGGAAAGCTTTTTTTCTATTACTTCCTCAAACAGTGTTACCTGTGCATTGATTTTTTTTTTCTTGTTTTCATGTTTGGAAATACAGTCTTTTGTTAGAGATAGGACTGTGTTATTAATGGCAAGATGAGCCTGTTGAGGGAGGCTAAAGTGCTTCATCAACCAGAAACAATGCATTTGGTTTCATTTACCTCCCCAAGGATAAGGTTAGAGAGATGAACAAGTTCGGATGAAGTAGAACCAAGGGCTTTGATGAAAAAAAAAGAAAAAAATCTGATCAATTTAATATGACCATTTTTTAGATCTAACTTCAAGAGTTATTTTTTATGAGCCTTTTTTTTTAACTTAGTAATTTGTGTGCAGTTACCAGTTTTCACACCGAAACTGTAGAAAATAGGAATTTCTATGCTACTACCTTTGGGCAGTTATTGCTTGAAAGAAATTTATATTTCAGCCAGATTTTTTTTTCAATTTTCTTAAAAAGTAGAAGATTTAATTTTTTATTTCTGAGTTAACACTTCACCATATCTTCCTCTTTTATATTTAGAACATCTTGATGCTCAGAATCTGCCATAGTCTGTGTCGCTAGCGTTTGTTTTGTAGCTAACCTTACATAGCCCCTATATCTACTGGCTTGTAAGGTTTCATGCCTTTTCCTGCACTTTCTCTCCAAACAGCCATGTTAAGCAGGGAAGTGCAACTATTTTTT
>VYZV01013979.1:0-42991 GCA_013401275.1 Pandion haliaetus | reverse complement strand
GAGTGTATGTTTTTTTTTTTTTTTTTTTTTTTTAACTGGATGGAGAACTGATGTGTGAGCGATGCGGGTGGTCAGAAGCGAGATGATAAGGTGGGTGTTCCCAAGGCTGACCTCTGCCACTGGAGGTAAGGATAGAAACGTGTTTGTTTGCTTAAGGCATCCACAGTAGTTGTGAGCACAAAGGTCTTGTCTGTGTCCGTTTGGTATGAAAATGAATTGGATCTCTTGTTTTGAAAGCGTGCATCTAGCAACAGCAGCAACTCCTGGCCAGAAAGGTTCCATTAAAGGAAATCTGATATTCTCTCCATGTTCAAAAAGATTTTCCATGTCAGGAAGTGAGCTGGCAATTGTGTAACTAAGGTTTCACAGCATAAATCCCCCTCTGGCTTAACCTTTGCTAAACAGAAGCTCGCTCACTGCTGTGCACTTCAGCGTCTCTCTCCATGCAAAGCCTGCTGTGGAACCATGGTTTCTTACACAAAGAAATCCTTTCTCCAGGTGTTGTTTTCTCCAAAATACAAAAAGGATATGCAGTAAAGCAACGTGGCAGTTTGCGGTGCCTCCAAGTGACTGCAGATTTACCCAAACACCTGTTCCACAACTACGCTTGAGAACCTGCCCTACATCTTCTCGCAGTGATTGCTATAAGGACTAACTCCCACATCCTTGGACAGTCACAAAAGGCTCTCAAGAGACACGTTGGTGTTGTTACAGCTGCTATCAGTGTTTAGAGAAGAGGAAGCTCTTAGGGGCCTGCTTTCTTGATATGGTGACCTTTTAAGATCAGGAGGGATCAAATCCACCATGTAAGTATAAGATGTGCAAAAGCAAAGAGTGCAGGCTCACTGGAAATAGCTATTGATACATTTGTTCTTAGTGTTACACATACAAAGGGTTCACGTTGTTTATTTATTTACGTGCTTCAGGTAATTGGGCACAAATATGAAAAGGCTACATAGTACAACTCACTTTTACACTCTGGAGAACATTAGCAGTGCTGCTGACATCAGCACCGAGGTCTCCATGTTTTATTTCAAAGGTTCTCATAAATAAAATTCCCACGTGTTTATAATTTTCCACTGGAGGTTTAATTTTTTTAGAAAGGTAAAGAGATTTCTGGCGGCTGGACTGAAATTTAATATAGCACAGCTTGTGTGTTCAGGAGGAGTGTTGAAGGCTTTGTGTAATGCTGGGTAGAGCCTTCTTCCATCCTGCAGTTAGACCCCCAGTGTGACATTTTGGACCCCAGACGAACAGGACAAATCTGGCCCTTTTAGCCTAAACGTTGCTGCAGCATGTCCTGGGATCCATGGGGAGTGGGTTATTTGCTTCATCAGCAAGACTGTACCTACTCAAGAGATTACCAGCTGCTTTGCAGATTGATGGAGACAACAGAGGTGCTTTCTGCTAATAATTCCTGTCTGTTGTTGCCCATATCTGCCGTTTTTTCACTTCTGAGCAGGAGGGGACAAGCAGCCTGTATGCAAAGTGGCCTCTTGCATACTGTGAGAGACCGAATTGGCCCCTGGAGCCATTTGTCTCAAAGATTGTTAAGGAGGATACGCCTCTGGCCGATAAGGCCACTGAGGCATCCAGGAGAGGAGATCTGAACTGGCATCTGGAGCCATTTGTCTCAAAGTTTGTTTGATGTGAGAGACTGAACTGTGAACTGTTTCCATTTGTCTCTGGGATGGCTTGTCAAGCAGGATACTCCTCTGGCTGATAAGGCCATTGAGGCATCCAGGGGAGGAGACCGGGCTGGAGCCAGGGAAGCATGCAGGAATGGGGAGACTACCATTGTCTGGAGTCTTTGAGATAACTACTGCTTTTCTGGTGTTGATCACGCGAAGGTCACGTGATAGATGAAACCTGCAGTGCATGAACAGTACATATGTGCATGTATCGGACTATGCCCTATAAAAACCGTGGAGACAAGCCGCGGGGGCACCCCCATCAGCAAAGAATTGAAGACTGAGGACCAACAAGACGCCGCTGGATCCGTGGTGGTGACTATCCTTGCAAATCTTTCCCGACTGCTTGCTTGATTTCTGCCTTTTTCTTCCATTCTATCCTATTGCTACTATTTTCTACTTTTGACACTTTTGATGATAAACACTCCCTTAGGTATACAGCATTTGACTTCATTTGTGTCTTAATCTCAGTCTTGGGATCATATTGAAACCCCCGACATTGGATCGGGACACATGCCTCGCTGTGAACGGGCCAGTTTCTCATATTTTCGCCCAAGATGGTCACTGAGCTCTACACCCTTGACATTCCCCATTGAGATCAGGGGATATGAAGCACTTTGCAAGTAACTGTTCCTACCAGCGGTCTCCCTCCTAGCAGTCATCGTCTTCTAAACGTTTTTTCTGAGTGGTTTATTAAATAATACTACAGGGGGTGGCATGGCTGATAAGGTCTGTGTGGTGTTTGTCCCAGTTACCTCAGATTATTGAATCTGGCCAATGTCAGTTACTGTGTAAGTGAGATTATTATTGCTCCTCCAAAAATAATAAAGTGTGCACAAGTCAGAAGCGGTACATGAATATGTAAATGATGCAGAAGGCCATTAATATCATAAAATTTTGCAGCTTAGTGCTTTGCTTGGAAACCACAGTGATTTTATTTTTTACATATCCAAACACAGACAGCAGATTGGTTTCCCCAAGGAGAGCCAGGTTATGGAGAAGTTATATTTCTATTACGCAGCATTTGCATAGAAATGATTGCTTCCTATGGGGCTTGATGTAGTAAGAGAGCAAGAGAAAGAGGAAGTGCTATGGTAAAACACCATGATACTGTGATTATTTTTTAAACATAGAAAGGAGGACTTGTTATACCCACTTGTAGTGGTAATGATGGTATCAGTATGAGTCTCCCTTAAAGATAGCCTCAGATGTAATCATCTTGAAGTAATGCACGTTATTTGTCTGCCACTTAGAAAAACTGATAATGGTTAGTGATATATTTTAGAAAAAAAAACCACAAAAAAGTTTATTTTCTAGTTCTTATAGAAAACCAAACTTAATTTTACATCCTTGATGAAATGTGCAGTAGAGAAGCCAAAACCAGAGTAAGACACTTTTACACTCAGGAGCCACTGTTCTCCTGGGCATATTGGAGGTACGTTAATGAGGAGACACTGCGAAGCTTTAAAAACGCTGCTTTTCACGTGGAATTAAAATCATTAGGCACGTTTCTAGCAAGGGTCATTAAGTACAGAAATGCTGTCTGGGACTCGGGAAGTCCTTAGTGGAGCTCATTGAAAGCCGGGCAAGGAGGCTGCAAAAGTCACTTTGGTGCTTGTGGGGTGGGTGTCAGCCAAGCTCCCATTCGGTGACCGCCAGAGCAGGACGGAGCCGCTCTCCCAGCACAGCCCGTCCACGGCTCTGTGGCTCCTGTGCGGGAAGGGATGGGACTCCCAACTCCAGGGGTCTTTGGACAAGGGCGATCTGGGTTTTGGAGTGTTACGGAGGAAAAAGAAAATCTGGTTCTTCTGATGGTTTCGCTAATGGGCATGCTTTTAATGGTGGATTTAAAATCTCGTCATTTAGATAGGCTTGCTTAGCTTTTATTTGTAATTGTTCAAGCTTCTTTCCTAATTACTGCTTGCCCGCTAGAGAATTTGGATGTGTGTTGTACAAACCAAGTGCGAAACAGGAGTTGTGGCAGAGGGCAGCTGGAAGCCATGCCAGATGATTCAGCACAGTTGTTTTTGTAATGGAGAAATGACAGGCAAATCAATTGATCATGCCAATTTCTTGAAACGTATTATGCGCAAACATGAATCATGGTCCTGGTACAGAAGCGTATTTTCCCTTGTTGAAGAGATTTTAAAGAGGAGGAGAATATTCTCATTACAGTTTTTGTCGTGAGGACAGATTGCTTTCTCTTCTTCCATTCTCATTAAAACCTCTGTCAAAAAGAAGCCATTTGGAATTTTAATGCTTTATATTTCTTGTAATTCATGATGTTTAGGCTGTAAGAATCTGACCTTTCTTACTACTCTGTGATTTGACTGACTAATTACTACTTCTTCAAGTTACCACCCATTTTTTCCCACGTTACAAAGAGAGGTAATTAAGGAAGATTTACATGTCTGCTCATCATTTCTTTCAGTGGTGTAGGTCAGACATGTCCTATTGTTGCATTGAAGTTCAGAGGTATTAATCACTTCGGGTAAACTTAAAAAGCATCCCTTCCTTTTTTTGGCATTTATTGTTCTCAGGTATTCTAAATGAGAATAAAATAATGCAAGACTACTTTCAGGCATGAAAATTAATGATCAGGACAGAAATTCACTATAGTGGAGACTTTGCATGGAGCCTGGGTGTCAGCTGTGATTTCAAAATAGCTGTTTTCAACAACTTAATGGTCTTTCCACTCCAACAAGAGATTCCCTTTCTTTTCTGAGTAACTCACAGAGAAATTTAATGCATTTTATAAACACCTTCTAACCGAGTTTTCAATTTATGAAAGTTGCTTTTCATGATTCTCTGTTGCGGGTGTTTATATAGCCATTTTACCGGCATAACAAAGTATCTCTGTTGACATATTGTCCTAACCTTTGAATATTGCTAAGGTGAAATCCTCTCCCTAGCTGACATTTGTATTAAACTATTTGTAGCACTCATTCCTGAATAAAATCTATTCCTGTTTGGCGACACGGCATTTGCTTTGGAAACCACAGTATCCTAATAAAAACATATATCTAGAAAGGAGATTATAGTTTACATGCACCTGGTTTTGAGCTTGCCAAGTTTGTTAGATCCAGGTGCTGTAAGTTAATGTAAAACACCACCAACACTCCGTGTGGACAGAGTTTTTATTAATTTGGAGAAAAAATTATTGTGAAGCTTAGTTCATTTTGCATTTGTCTGGTATGTCCTCTCTTCAGTGCTTTTTTTTGGAGAGAGAAACACTCTGATTTTCATGGGGCTCTCCTCTGTGTTTGAACAACCTGATTTACTATTTCACTGGCCAAAGGTATTTTAACTGCTCCTTTTTTTTAAATTATGATTCTGTTAATATTTTGGTACTAACACATCTGTATGAGAATAACAGAAATAAATGCAAGCAAAATGGTGGGACGTCTGGTGTCAGAGGAGGGAGAAAGCCCGGGTTAGTGTTCAGCGCCAAGGCTGAGCATGAGACCGACCTTCCCTGGTAATTATGTGGGAAGTTTTGAGGTGTGGGCTGGTAAACATGTCTCAAGCCATTTCTGTGGATAGCTTCTCAGATCCTTACTGAATCTGAACCCATGGGCTCTACACGAGTGCCGTGACGACCGCCACAAAACTCGCTGCTGCACCGGCCGTTGCAGTTGAAATGGCTCATCTGAGCTTCAGCCTAGACCAGCTTCGTGTATCTTACATCTTCTGCCAGGATCACATCGCAGAGCTACTTCTCTTTTCTTCTTACCAGTTTTAAGATTTCCTAGAGAAATAAGTGAAACATTTTTTGTAGGCTGATTTAATACTCTATTGCTCTTCCTGCAGCTTCTTGAAAACCATTTATTCACCTTTAGAAAGCAAATTATCTCACTCATTCTTGCTCCACCTTTTCCCAGAGCTGTCCGAGGACTGTTGTCCAGGTCCATGACTAGGTGGGCAACCTTTTGCTAAGCTGTGTGTTACACTGTGCCTTCACGCCTGATGCGTAGGTCTCCTGTGTATTGGTACCAGTGCTGGCACTGGGTGTCCTGTGCCCAGTGATATTTTATTGGCTATAAAACTGTGGAACAGCAACTTCTTCATATGCAGAGGTAGGAAAAACTTCAGTCTTCCTTCTGTAAGATCCTGTAGGTCTGTGAAAGTCTGTTAATGATGAGGCTGCATTTCAATTGCACTTTGGAAAGTTGCAGCTGTGACGTGAAGTTTCTTTTCCATGGCAGTGATTGTCACAAAAATAGCCGTGGGCTATCTGCAGGGACTCGCCGGGTGCCTTTTCATGTGGCTGGCTGGTGACATTACTCCAGACAAAAGGTCTAATAGAGCTTGTGCTGGGCATGTGCTTGAATAGAAAAATTAATTGAATAATCATTAAAGTTTATGGACCAAATTCCTAAATGGGTCCATGTTCAGAGGGAATCTAAACAGAAGTAGCTCGTAGCTCATGCCTTCTGCTAATCCCCTCGTGCATACAAGATGTCAGCTTCCATTTTCATAGATAGCTGTGGACTCACTCTCACCAACACATAACCATATTTACAGTCACCTATTTTGCCCTCTTATGCTAAAAGAATCTAAATTTAACTGTGCTCGAAGGAGCATAGTTGCAAAGGCATTTAGTATTAGTGTGAGATGTTTTGAAAGTTTAAATTGGTTATTTTAAATGTACCTTGTGCATTGCTGTGCTCTGCAACATACAAGTCATGGCATTTTAGCACCTGTGTAATGCTCAACGTCTCTGCTGGGCTAAAGTTTGAGAAAAAGGCGAAGTGTTGTAATTTGGTCTTAAATCTGGAGGTTTCTAATTTCAACCACTTTATCTTCTGAATTTATTTTACCCTATAACTTCTCTTCAGAATTCAGTGAAGAAGCTCTGAGACGGATAACAAGAATGATCAATCAGTTTGTCAGGTTGGGAATGAAAATGCTGTTTGGGAAGTGAAATCACAGCATATATTGAGGAGAACAAATTCGAAATTATTCAACAAACTCATGGACTTTTGTTACTGAAATAAAATGCTGCTGAGGGACCACTTTCTTTGGACACATATGGTTATGAAAGTTTCTTTTAATTCCTCTCTGGCCCAAAAGGATAGGAAAAAAACTGAATTAAAAGACCCTTTTGGATAAGACACTTGCTTTGGACACCAGAGCTGTATGTTGTCGGTCCCACTGTGTTGGCTGCTCACAGGGGTGAGGACTCAGAAGGTGGTAGGGGGGAGGTGTCTGCTGGGGTAGTAGGAAGGAGCAGCACAGGGAAGGGCACCGCAGCTTTTTACCTGGGGCGGGAGATGGGGTTTTAAGTGTATCTTTAGATATACTTGTGATTCTAATTGTCCTGAGCCATCTTCTACCTGGCATCAGCTAAAATCCAGAAATACTTAGAAACCAATGTTTCCAACTGAAGTTTTGTTTGCCTAATACTCCTTTTCTCTCTGATTGTGTAGCTTTGATGATAACTCCTCTTCGTGTTGCCCTAGTAAGCACAATCACTTGAAAGTCTTCCGGAAAAAAATTGTCTAGATCACTGTTATCACCTGAAAATTCAGGAAGAATTCAGACAAGTGAAATATCTTGCTTCTGCTTTTGCTCAGGACATACCCGATGAAATCTGGCTGGGGCAGGCTTGTCGCCTGCACTTGTACTGAATCCTCCTGATAATTTGAGAGGCATCAAGAGAGATGATTTATCAGTTTCATCTAACTCTTGAGCATCTGAAGAGACTTAGATTAAACTGCAGAGGGAAAACTCCGCTATAGGCACGGGAAAAGCATGA
This sequence comes from Pandion haliaetus, assembly GCA_013401275.1. Classification (NCBI taxonomy): domain Eukaryota; kingdom Metazoa; phylum Chordata; class Aves; order Accipitriformes; family Pandionidae; genus Pandion; species Pandion haliaetus. The sequence goes on along the minus strand of VYZV01013979.1, from coordinate 35,542 downwards.
AATAGTAACTGGAAAAGGTGAATCTTTTGGCAGATGGAGTTTCAGAGACTTATGAAGTGGGACTGAGATTAAACTTTTTTGTAAGATCAGGTACAACATGTACTATTTAATTCCTGCCTTGGTGTAGCAGTAGCTTTCTGAAAAAAATAAGATTTAGTGTTTTCATTGGTTTAGTTACATGTTTAAAGCAATTTATTGTTTAAATGGCCATAGTGTACATCTTTTCTCCCCTTGCTGATAGAACTTTCCTAAATTGCTAGCTGATTTTGGAAGCCTGTGTGTCCACGTTTTTCTTTAAAGTTTATATTTCAAGTCTGCGCAGAAAATTATGGATGAACTAAAGATATTTTCTCTGGAACTAGGAAACTTTGCTGTGTCTCGGCTCCTGCAAGTAACAGCAAAGACTGTTCCCCATTTAAATGAATGAGAGAAGTCATGGTAGAAGATTTATTTCTGCTGCCCCATTTTTCTTATTTATTCCTAACATTCTGCCCATTTGCCATGAGCTTCTTCACATTTCAGAAACAGCTAGTCTTCTGTGAGAACAAATTGTGCTATTTACTTCTGTCCACAGAGGAAACTAATGGTTTACTGGGTGAAATGTCCGGGACAATAAGGAGAACTGGTGCTGTGTATTCCCAGCCGAAGAAATACATCTTAAGTAAATTGCTCTCAGCTGAAATCATGGGATGTCATGGAAGTAGGAACTAATTTGTATTCTGCTCTTTGTGTTTCTGAAGCATCACAGCCTGCCCGTGGGGAGGAAAAGCATGGCCTGGGCATCGCTATGCAAATACTTTGCTTTTTGTGGTGGTGGGAAAATGGCAAATGGATTTTTATTGCATTTTTCAAATGCAGTGTTTACCCTTCATCTTTAAGAGGATACATCTCTGTTATGAACCAAGAGGGGAAACAGCAAATTTAAAAGGAGAAAAAAAAAAAATAGAGTTGTTTGGAATTGCAAGTATATCTGTGCTGTCAAAAGCTTAGCTCCCTGGTTTGGTCCCAAGCCCAAATCCTCCACACTTTTCTGTTAATATTTGTGATTTTGTGCAGCACGGCTTGGCTTGTTTCAAAGTAAAATAAAATCTAGGATTTTTTCCGTTCTATTTTTTTTTATTGACTGACTGCATAGTGCTCCGAAGCTGTCCTGAGACTCCTCCACAGCACTCCGTGCTGTTCGACCCATGTTTTGAGCCACTCTACCCAGCTGTAGCACAGTCCCCTCCTTTCAGAGCAAGCTGAAAAATCACAAAACCCTTTTCTCGGAAGCACGGGGAATACCTGAGCCCTAGAAATGGCCTGGCTCGGGGGCTGGGGTATGGCAGGCGGGCTCAGAAGAGACCACGTGTGAGGCCCGCTGCCCGATGGCTGCCTGGAGCAGAAACCGCCATATATATGTAATGCAGATGCCTGTATACATGTCACTGAAGTTACTTCACTGTTCTTATTTTAAATGGGGAATAAGGTAATAAACGAAGGACGTGGCATGAATCCTAAGGGTATGTGTCTTGTCAGGAAACGCGCGGGCCAGGGGCCCGAGCAAAGTGGAGGGGTGGGTGGATGCGTAGAAATTCCAGTTCTGCCTCTTTTTTAGGCCTGGTCTGAAGGCAGCTCAAGTCAGAGGAGATCTGCTTTAAATGCTGCTTTAATCTCCAATGCGCAGAGCTGGCAGAGCTCCTCGGACTCGCCGTGGTTCATTCTGCAGCTTCGGAAGGGTATTTTTCGATCTGAAGACTGAAACATAACCCGACCGTTTCTGAGGTAGGTAGGTGCAGCGAGGTGCTTCCCACCGTGTTTCAGTACTGCTAAAAAGGCGGCTTTAAAAACCTCATCAGGCACCTCCAGGCCTTTGAAATTCAGGCTTTTACTGTTGCTATGTGTATTTAACATGATTAGTAATGTCTCCCAAATGATCTTTCCCTACATTTACTTTGCACGTTGCATAATTTCATTTGATGCTTTGTTGACAGTCACTGGTATATTCTCACACTGAGTCTGGCAGCAGGTGAATCCTGATTAGAAATTTGCCATTTCCTTTGCAAATATGTACATCTGTACGCTAACATAAAATGACTCCTGATGTCACTGATACATAAAGAATCTGATAATCAGGAAAGCGGTTTCCCCAATGAACACGGGTTATTATGAGGGACTTTTTTTTTTTTAATTGTGGGAATAATTTGTGGAGGGACTGTGCCTCTAAAGACATTTCTTTTGAACAATTTCTGTTTGTTTCTGTTTCCTTCAGCTTGCTTTCCAAGAGGAATAACCCGTGTGTTAAATACAATTCTGTGCTTTCCACAGAGCAGATACCCCCTAAGCCTAATGTGGATTGCCTGGATTTGAGGACAGTCCAGGCAAAATTCATTTCCTAAATCCAAATAGACTTCTGGATGACTTGTGGTATCATGGTGTATCTTTGAGCAAAGTTTAAAAGTTGAGGGGCTGAGTTTTGCAGTAAAAAATAAACAGGCTTTCCTGGGTGGGTATTGAAAAGGGAAAAATTCCTTGTAGTTCCGCACAAGAAGTGTGATTTACTGCCAACGCAGCGGAGCAGAAGGTTTCAGTAAATGGTTACTGTGCAATACACAGTCTAGATTTTCATTACAAGTTCACCCATGGTTTGAAGAAACTTACAGAAAACACAAATAGCAAATTCAAATATATTTTTGAGATTTCCAGTACTCCGTAAGTCACAGGAGTTCATTACGTCAAATGCTATGCTTTTCCCCCCACATTCAAAAAAGAAAAGGCTCCTGAAAAGTAGCAAAACCAGAGTCTTTTAATTAAAGTTGTGAATAGTGTAATTATTTCAGTTCTCACAACATTTGGGAGAGAGCTGAAGTGTGATATTTATATATATACACACATATATATATGCACACATACATACACTTATATATATAATCTAGCCTCTTCAATTTTTTGTATCATTCCTCTGCATGATATGACAGTAAAAAAACCCCTCATTTGAGCTGATGCTGGTCTGTTCAGAAAGCTGGCGGAACGCCTCCTCTGACACAGCCAAGGTTCACTGTTGCATGCTTTCAGAGCAGTAAAAGTTCGCACTGCAGTAGTATTGGGGTCCTGAATTCCCATACCCACAAAGCTTGCTCTGATTTATACACTCTGTTGCTAAGGCCAGTGTTTTCTGGGAATGCCTCTTGGGTAGCTGATACTTGCAGTGCTGTCACTGGTTTAAGTGTTGGAGAATGGGGTACCTGATTAAGCAAAGCAGTCATCTCTGTTACTCAGACATTGCAGAGCACAAAACACCACTCCAAGCTGGGGTTTTGCCATGCAGAAAGACGTCTGAGTCTCACTGGGTCTAGGTAAGACCAACTGATAAAGTGTCCTGCTGTCCTGCAAAAATCTTCCTCTGTGCATTACCCTCCAACTGTCGTACTTGCACTGGGAGCTGTGGCTCCCCAGCTGAATGGACGAAGCTGACGGCACTGACCTTGTCCCATCAGCCTGCTTAGTAGAGAGCAAAGCGGCTGCTGGTCCCTCAGATCAATAACAAACACCAATAAACTAAGGGTAGTAGTTAGAGGCAGTACCAATATACACCCAGTGAGACTCAGGGAGGCATTGGCTAATACCTAGTGTGTCTTCACGAGCTGTGGCTTCCTTCATGAACTGGTCTGCAGCAGCAGAGCCCTGCCATCCCTGGCGTGTTTCTTGCAGGGCTGGGAGGAGCGAAAGCCTAATGGCAGTTCTCATTCGGAAAGGAAATGGTCCTTTACATTAACCCAAAACAGAAGTGCATGGGTTAACTGGGAAGGTGCATCTCAACAGAGAGATTCTAAACTTCTCACCAACCTCCTCCACCAGACTATTCTGTTGCAAAACGCTGGCCAGCGAGGGCAGTGCTGCAGACCTTGAGGCCGGTGCCTGCTGTTGAGCATGTCAGCAGTGCTGCTGGCCTGCAGGGTATTGATGGATATTGGTTACAGTGGGTTTATTCAGAGGCTCGAGTCTCTGCCTTTTTTCACGGTGGAGCCAGATTTTGGAAGGGGCAGCGCTGGGATTTCAGCAAGCGCCTGCTCTGCCCATCCAGCTCTTGGGCATCCCTGAAAGCCCCGCGGCTCTGCCCTCCCATCCAGCTCCATAGCTTGATGGCAACGGGGTTCTGTGAGGCTTGCAGATTTTCTGGATTCCTTTTTTACTCTCTTAGGCTTAAATATGCAATCAGATATGTACAATTAGTTCTCTGTTATTTAACTGTTTTCTGCAGCAACCTCTATGTAAAATGGCTGTAAGAAACGGAAAAGCATCGCTCCCTTGGGCTGTCAGACCCACACTTGACACTCAGTTTCGTCTTTTGCTCAACCGAAAGCATCTTTTGCCACTTTTAGGATGAGAAAATAGCAATTCCAGCTTTTCATCATGTTTTCCTTTCTGTTCAAATCACAAGCTATTTGGAACAAAGACTGTCATTTGTTATGTGTTTGAACAGTTGCTCCTGTAATGGAGTCCTTGAACATTTTGGGGGGCTATTTAGAACCTAAATCGTAACTACGCATTACGCAGAGGGAATAGAAGGCTTTATTTAATTTTGCACATCCACAGATCTGTAAAATTAAACAAATTGGAAAACAAAACCAGGGCAAGCCTTCTTGTGATATTACAAAGCAGTAAGCATGCCATCTGTTACCCAGCACTCTTCTGTCTGCTGGAGTCCCACAGCAGTTAAGAAAAATGGTCTTTGTGAGACCCTCAGAGAAATATGTCCCCGCGACTTGAGAAATTGAATCAGAATAATAGCAGAATGTGGAGATTCTGCTATGGAGATGCAATTATGATCTGTTACAGGATTTATTGTGTTGCCTTGAGAAGTTAGTAGCTCTATGGAAACACATCCTTCCCAGGGAGCTCTCTTGTTGGCCTGGTTTCCCCTTCTCAATGTAAATATGACTGAGAACTTCAGGGTTTTTTTTTTTTTTTCGGTTGAAGTGCTGCTTTTTCCAGTGAGTTTTAAGGAACTCTCCTTAAAAATTCCTGAAGTACTGTTTGAGGCTTTGACCTGTTGTAAAGACCCAGTTATTTTTTTAAGGTCTAATTCACATATTAGGCTTAATCTTACGGACTTGAAGGAAAGTCTGTTACTTTATTTTTCTGCTGTAGTGCACTCTACTGGGAATTTTGTTTTTATTTCATTTTATGTTTTCAAAGTAGTCATACCACTCTGGAATTTGTTTTCTGTTTCCTAGATTTGGTGAAAGATACTTATCTATTTCTTATTTTTTGTAAAGTTGGTTGGTTTGGGTTTTTTTTCCTAGGGTGGAAGTCTCACTTATTAAGGCACTTATCCTTCCTCTACCACAGAGAAGCAGGAATGCCTTTTTATCCCTCTTTGACTAGTGGCCCGTTAAATGAATTGTTTGTTATAAAAAGTTGCTGGTAGTTCCCGATCCAGCACTGCAAGCACAAGAGCATCCTTTGGGTGTGGTTTTATTCTCAGGCTTTTTTCAAAGAATAAGTATGCTACTGGACTAACTTTTTGAGGTTTGGAGAGATGGTTTGGGATTATATCTATCATAAGGCAGAAGTCATGAGGATGAATCTGTCTGGTGACATTTGCTACTCTTTTGAAACACCTAGCTGTAGAAAACAGAGGTTTTATCCAAGCAGCTTTTCTCCTGATCACTAGCTAGAGTGNTTCTTCTAACATTGCTTGAGAAATTCTCGTAACGTTGCTTGAGAAATTCTCTTAATGGAGGTGACTGATGGAATGGTTTGTTTCTCTTGTGTGAAAAATAATAATTCTGAAATCTAATATGTTTCCCAAATGTTCTTGGTTTGTGGTGTGTGGCTTCGAAGTAAAGGATGATGGGATTTGTACCTCCAAGGTAAATGTTTAGCAATGACACAACACAGAGTTTCTTGTGTGCTGTCTAGCTGGGGAAAACAGCTGCATCTCCTATGATCAGGCTGATGGCTTTGTTCGAGGCAGGCAGGCAGGCAGACTCCTTCCCAACAAACAGGTAAGCTCTTTCCTTAGCAAATAGGTCACAGAATCTCAAAAGGAGGAAGAAATGTATAAAAGAAAGGAAAGGAAATAAAAAAGAAACAAACACCATTTCAACTTGTAAACTATGCCATCTACATTTCTGGGACCAAACCAGAGAAGCAAGCAGGAGCTTAAAAAATGCATACTCATTCTCAGTACCTCAGTGTCTTTATATAAAAAAGTTTGTGTGACATATATGTAATTGTAATATACATGATAAGAACTACACAGCGGACAAGTGCCACGTACACTTATGTGCACACACAAGCACACCAGCAGCTCTGAACTTTCAGAATATACCAGCAGGCTGTTGTTTGCATGGAGTCCTGTTGACTTGACTTATTTGATACCAACTCTGTAAAAAATAAGAAAAGGAAAATGAAACTTTATTAAAAGTACACTTTGAGGAATGGGGGGACGCACACATTATAATATGATAATGACCATTTGACTGTATTTTATTTATCAACTGATGGGAGGTACAGCTTCTCATAGTTTCTTATTTTAATTGAATTGTGACATTATGAAATGATAAGGTGAACTGATACTTGTTTTGCTGCATGAGCCAAAAACACCTGACAGCTAGTGGCTTGGTTTATGTTAATCTAAACTATTTTCATTAGCTTCTTCAACAAAACAAAAATCTTAAAAATGTCTTTATGTTTTACTCTTTAAGAAAGAAGTACTTTGAAATGAAACATTGAAAGTAAAAAATAGAAACAATTCTGCTTTGAAATGTTGAAACAAAATAAAACACTTTGATGTCTACTAAAACTTTTTTCCTCAGATGAGACGATTTCCCTCAGATGAGGCAATCTTGTGAATTAGATATAAATAGCTCTGTTGACCTGAATCTGCATTTTTCCACAAATACATTCTTAGACCAACACTTTGTCCATCGTTAGCAGTGTTAAGAGTACCATCTAGCACAGAGGCAATGGCACATAAGTTTATAAGACCATGCATATTACTGTTAAAGGGTCAGATCTTTTAATATTTGTTTGTCTAAATATATCTGAACCACTAAATCTTCATGTTCATTGCTAGTGAATTGGTTTGCTACCTTTTCTGTCTGCTTTACATTAGAAGTTATTTGAAGACATCTCAATAGGCAAAAAAAATCCTGAAAATTTCTGAATGTCCAAAACCTGTTCTTCATTCCCAACGTCAGTGTGGAGAGTAATTCCATTTTTCCATTACCTTTTAATTAATACAAGCAAACTGTTGGATTTCTAATGCAGTATTTCCAAGAAAATAATTTTCCATCATATTTTGTGCCCAAATATTTCCCTCTGACTGGTAGTGATTTCCTTTATTGCCTGATTCTCTTTTAATTTCTTGCAAAGTCACCCACTGAGCTCTAATGGCAACACTGTGTGATATTATACTGAAATAACCTCACATGCTCGTAGTTCTATCAGTCACTGATCATTAGGTGATCATTACATTTAATCCTGACTTTTTAAAGCGGTCAGTGGATGTGCAGTTTGAGATGTCCAGTTTCACTTGAAAAAATGTGTCGGGAAGGCAGGAAGGTGATTGGGGCAAATGTATGGGTGGTGTTCTGCGGTTTGCCTGCTGACTTAGGCAGCCAGTGCTTTCAACCTTATCAATTTGAAATCATGGGAGCTCTAAGTAATCCAGGGTGCTTGGGTTCCTGTATTTTCCTTTTTCCCTTTTATTTTTCCTTCCTGGATCCTCTAAAATAGTACTGTAGCTGAAGTTAGAGGTGTTACATCTCTGCGTGTTTTGCAGCACTCTGTGAGTCTTCTGGTTGTGACCTCTTTTCGGAAAGGACCGAGTTCTCAAATCAAGATGTGTAGCAATGCTACTCTCTGCCTGTCCTTCCTTTTCTGTCTTTCTTTTTCTCCCTTTCCCTTCTGCCAGTCCCATTGGGAGATCGGTGCCAGGCTGTGCAATATGTGCATGAGTTTTCCCAGGTCAAAAGAACCAACCAGCGTCATGGATAATGAGGATATGAGCGTACCAGAGGATACCAGTCTACCAGGTTGGTAAATATTTCTTCCACTTAGATGCTGCACTAAGTCAAATAGGCTTCAAAATTATTTTAGGTAGATACAGAAGAAAGTTTATGGAAAAAAAATTTATCAGATAGTGAGCGTACTCATTTTAGATGGTCTCTTCAGGAAATACTTAGTGCAGAATTGATTGCTTTTTGATTTTTTAGTTTGTTTTTAAAAACAACATTTATAAATATGTTGCTGTAAACAAGCCGCCACGTTGTTCTGCAAAAGAAGTTGCTGCACGCAGTAGTTTCATGCAGCGTGACTATTCAGATGTACATTGTGTACTATATTGACAGATCCTCTGTAGTTTTTGAAAACTCCTGTACATACACCTCTAATTAAGGATACATATGCCATGATAAAAGAATCATTTGTATTTATGTATATGAAAGCAAATCTCTTATTTCAAAGCAAGGTATTTGCTTACTTCCTATTTTTTGGTTTATTTATTTTCTTCTTTTTTTTAGTCCCTTTTCTTTTGGTTTTATATAATGTATGTATCCGACAACATACTCTGGCTGAGACTAATTTAGTGGGAAAGGCAGACATTTTTATTTTTAGATACTTCATCTGAGTAAATATTGAAAAATGTACAGTAACCCAAAGTTTTCTTTTCTCTTAAAGCATTTCTATTCTTGTGCTATTTCATAAGGTTTTTCTTTTCCTTTCTTGTTGTGAAGTCAACACACGTCAACGTGTCAACGTTTTGACAGCTTACAGGGTTTTATTGTCAAGGGGGACACCAAATGACAAAGATACACACTTAGATGTATCTTCTAGTCACTCCCTATTAACCTCACAAAGCATATTTTTAATCTGTCACTGATTGTATTAGAAGATTTTGGTCTGCTAGATTTCTTTTCAATGTGTGCAAAATGATATAAAAAATAGATTCCTCAAAATAGCCAAAACTATGCATAACTACACATGACAATCTTGATTTGAACGAACAAAAGGCACGGGATCCCAGTTAAAGCAGCTCCAGATTTTCCCATCTTGTAGCACATCTGTTTCTGCAGCCATCACGCATTTCTGGCCCCATAATACCTGTCCTAAATTGGATATACATAAGGTAGAATGACAGTTTTGCACAAGTGACCCCAAATAGCAAAATTTTAGTTCAGTTGAGGCCAGGTCTTGCAATAGCTTCGAGGAGTCAAATTTTATGGAATCCAACTACATTATCCAAATAGTAGAGTTGTTTAAAATATTTCCATTAAAATATTTCCGTTCACAACATTTTTGTACTTTCAGGGTCCTCAGCAAAGCACGTCCCCCTTTTTGTGCATGTAGAAATGGAGAGGGAGCAGATCATTACTATTACATATGATATGCTGTTTGTGTGGAAAAAAGTGTAATTCACAATGAACTGTAAGGAGTAAACAAAAATTTTGCTGCTTTATCCAGTAATGTGTGTTTGGTCATTTTGGCAATCATAGCCACTGTCATCCTGTTATCCTCTTCTTTTTCACAATTTATAATAGAAAAGGCATGTTAAATCCATGTCAGCCCATGTTGGGCAATGTCAGTGTGAATTACTCGATGCCCCACATTTTAGTGCAAATGTATGTGGAAGTAGAATAAATGGCATTCCTTACCTTTATTCCTTTCTTTTATAAATTTTTTCATATAATTTTATGCAGATTATTGCGCAAAGTTTAGAAGATCGCATCCAGGCTAGATCCACTCCATACCTGCTGCTGCTGGAGAACCAATACGATTGCCTCTGAGCAATGTGGAGAAGACAAGCCACCAGCAAAGAAGGGTGGGCTCCATCTTAGGTTTAGCCGATGATTAGTTCTAGATTCTAAAATTCTCATCATACATGTATATTTACACATATATATGATACTGATGTTACTTCTTAATTGCTTTTATTTGCACAGGTATAGGTTACATGAAGTAAATAATCTGTTCATGTATTTAAATGACCTGGCTAATATGAGGGATTCAGCATTTCGACCTCTTGCTGCAAAAACTGCTCGCTCATGTTTTTAATTTCCTTGAAATGTCCTTTATTCCTAACAGCAATAATGTGCTAAAATGTTTATCAAGTCTTGCTCTTTTCCCTGAGAAACTCAAAGTATAATTACATTTCATAATTATCCGCCTTTGCCTATAACAGCATTGTTCACCCTCTGGACCTGTTGTTCTGTGCTATTCTATCTCGTGCAGTGAAATTCTCTTCAGCTTACTTAAACAACATTAATCCCATCAAAAATGACTCAGATAATGTCATCAGCTACGACACAGTGTTCTCAGAATTTCTTGCTTATGCTGTGGTATAATGTCCTCTTAGGTGTAATTAAATTATGTCAAGAGGATTTTCTTAGTGTGACTAGAAAGAGAGCATTTAGGTACAAGATTGTTTAATTTCAGCCTAAGCCTGGACTGCCGCTGTTAGATGACTGTTTATCTCCATGTCATTGTTCAGTGTGTTACGATAGCTCTTTCTTCTCCAAATTGGAGGGGTCGGGGCAGGGAGGCTCCGCAGGACCTGCAAACGCCATCATGCCCTGGGAATGTTCAGTGCGCTGTTCCTACAGACCTGACCTGACCGTCTCTCCTCATTCACAAAATCAGTTACTCTGCATGGAGGGGGAGTAATAGCATTTTGGCTTATATCTGGCTCTAATGGTGCCAAGTTTGCTGTTGTCTTATTAATGGGAGTAGCCCCACTAACATCAGTGGGAGATTATCACCCAGTGGAACCACTGGTGTGAGTAAAAGAGCCATAATTTGGTCATCTGTTAGTTTTATTGGCATACTAAACTATACTGCAGTAACCTGTTATTTATGTAGTACTGAGTGCATTAACTGCTAGATATATTTTGTCTAGTTGCTTCATTATCTGTTTAAGATGCAAAGCAAACCATTACATTTATTGTATTATTTTCTTCAAACTTTATTACTTTTGTAGTTTGCAAGAGCTTTAAATGTGTTACACCATGTCTTTGTTAGCAATAATTCTTCATGTTTTTTCTAGCCATCTACTTTTTTGGAAATGCTGTGGAAGCATAATAGCAGTAATGGTCGCACTTACTAAATCACAAATTTGATCTAAAATATTATAGAAAGATTGTCTTCATTTTAACAAAGTGAGGCTTTTTTTCTGTAGGCAGCTTTTGTTTAAAAGCATTTCACAAAGGAAATACACATTTGTGAGAAATTAGGTCTGTTTAAACTTCACTCTGCAAATGAGAGCTGTCTTCTGCTGGTGGTTTTTAGATGCATCCAAGTGAAAAAGAAAAGAGGCTATGAAATCTAGATGTGATGTAGATAGATACCCCCAGAATTTGAGGTGAATCTGGAGGTTTAGTTCCTTCCTGTCCATGTTATAGTTCGTCTTTGTAAGTGAAATGAGTCTGTACCCGACGTGTTCACCTTCTCGGAGTCAACTACAATTTCTGCTATGAGAGCAACATTTTTGAATTTGCAAGGAAGGCAAACAAAAGTTCTTGGTGTATGACAGACTCTGTCCATCTACTTTTTGAAAGGGAAGATTTTATTCACCTGAAGTATTCAAGATCTACCTGCACTTCTGTGGGTGGCATTTAAAAACAATGTACTCAAAACTGAAGTTAGCTTTCATTATTGTTAATTGCCTCCCACAGAAGTTCAAGTGGGTTTTGAATTGTGTGAAGAAGGTACAAGAATATCTGCAGTGTTCTGGTATTTAAAAAAAAAAAATGATTGACAAACTGCATTTGTACATCGAGAGCCCTAACATTTCTTCATCAGTCATGTAGACTTGCTCTCTATTGTGCTTTTCAGAAATGGAACTTCGTTTTCGATTGTGACTGTAATATTGCTTCATCATCTAAGACAATTCATAATTCTTTCCTTTCAGAATAGTTTATTAGAATGATGGAAAACAGTCAAACACTTAGCATATTATGACTATGAATAGGGAAAAAACTATTAATATTTGATGATAATATTTCTGCAGTAGACCAAACAAAATTCTCTGCAAAGTGAAATGAAATGCCTAATGGCTGAGCCTGCAAAGGAAATGCCCAGAACTTGCTATGCAATTGTCTTTATTGTTAATAATTTGTTAAATTGTGTGATCACTATAGCAAATAATGTACATGGCAAACTTAAATGCTCCATACATCATTTTCAGATGCAAATTATATGATCTGATGGCCTTTTCCTTTAAAGTTTCTCATTACTCATGGCAAGATCATCAAAGCTGCTCAGTGCAGCTGTGGTCTACAGAGATGACAGGCACAAAAAGAATGTGTCCGCTTTCCCATAAACAAGGTCTATTTTATAGTATTTCTGACGTAGCTATAAGGGTTGGTTGTAGCTTGAAACTTAGCACTAAAGTTTCCATCAGTGCATTTTGTTTTCTCTTATTGTCTTCAGTGGTGATAAGTTCATGGAGAATTGGTTTAATGGTAGGGAGAAATGAAAGTGAAAAAAAAAAAAAGCCATCAGACCAGTGTTCTTGCATGTAAAAGGTACAATTTTTAAGAGCCCTCTAAATACAGATGGACAAGGCATTACTGTTAAGTTCAAGGAAAACAAGTAGAAGAGCACAAGGACACTTACTTGTAAGATAAAGTTGTACAAATCTACCTCATTAAAAAGTCTGAAGAGGGAAAATGCAAGATGTTAGAGCAGAAAATACAGCCCGATTCAGAAAGGTCTGTGTGCAGGTGTCTGTGCAAACATGCCACTGCCCAGTGGCGAGAGGCTGGGAGGAATAGTCCCTGTTGCCATCGACGGAGTAACACCACACCTTGCACAGCTTTCCTGCTCAGAAAAGGGCTTTTTGCCTGTAGATTTTCCCCACTCAGACTAATAAACATCGCCTCTTTCTCCAGGAGAACTATTTCAGCCGTCAGCAAAGAGTCTCAATTTGCCAAGTGGGCTGGCGGTCTTGTGGCAGAAGCAAGTCAGGCAGCAGAGCAGAAACACAAAAGTGTCCTCGTGAAGCAGCCTGGTGACAGGTTTTGTACATACCAAGGTCTGTAGCGTGGATAAAAATTCAGATTTACTTGTAAGAAAATTACTATTTTCAGCCAGATTTAGTTTCCCCAGAGGGTCACCTCTTCCATGTCCTTTTTTTTATTATTTAAGAATATCTAGTAGGAGACAGCCTTTAGTCTTAAATTTCTTTTAAACTGATTTGTAGTCATTTTAGCCAAAATTTCTAGTCTAGCATATAAAACCTAAGGCTGTTTCATGATTGCATAGAGAATGCTTTAGAAGAGGGTTAATAAAATACCCAATGTTTTTCAGAGTTTGTGTTATTTACAGAAGACAAAACCTTTTGGCAGCTATAATAGTGGAATGATTAAAGAGCTCTATAGCAAGCATATCACACAATTGCTGATTTCACAATACTGAGAGAAAGAAAAAAAAAATCACCATATTTAGGAGAAAAACAGTGGGATTTATTACTACCGTAACCAATGAGTCAGCATAATAAGCCTGCACAGATCTCTTGATCACATAACCCAAGTAGATGTGTACTCCAAGGCCTGTGTTCTTCTTGTGGTGCTGTTTCCGCCTGCAAGTTCAACCTTTTTGTGAGATTGAATTTAGGTTTATATTACTAATCTGTTCACCAATTTTCTAGCCCACTCAAAGCGCTTGGCTGCTAGCTTGCCTCTCACCAACAGGCCAGGAGAACTGCTCAAGTCTTCATACCAGCCACTGCCCAGGAAGCCTTTCTGCAAGAGTTACAGGGAATTGACAGAGGATCTTCAGCACTCAGAATGATGTTTTATCAATATTTACCTGCACATATTAGAAAAGCTGGGCTGTGTGATGGATTTTGCTGTAGGGGCTAAGCACAGGTCCTCACTTGTGTACATAAGGGATTTGAAGCTCTTCTGCAATATTTGAAAACTGTTGAGGTTTGTTGTTGTCTTGTGGGCTTATGTGTGGCTTTTTTTTTTTTCCCCCGATTTTTAGTGGTAACTGATGTTGGCAGTTATTTATTAACTCTGTAGAAGTTATTTGGAAAAATGAGAAAGGGCTAGAGCATCTCAAGGCAGGCTACTGCTTAGCCAGTGCTCAGGAGTTATTAAGGGACAGTGGTGGAATGATCTTTTCCTCCTCCTTGGCCAGCAGAAAATACCATTAAACTAAAAGTGGAATATTCCCACAAGAGAGAAAAGGAAGCTGTTTGGAGGAGAAGACCACTGATGGAGATGGAGGAATGTGTTATGTCCACCTAGAGAAGCTAAAGCAACTTGTCACCATCAAATGCGCATGGTTTTCATTCATTCCTGTAGAAAGCTTTGTCTCTGCTCTTAAATTAGACGATAATTTTGTCGTGGAAGGTTTTGCTGCTAGGCTGGCGAATGAGCCAAGCGAAATGGCATTTGCTGTTACCTGTTCTGATTGCTTTCTGTGGTTAATTCTTTTCAGTCATTTTCTAGTAAGTATAAAATCTGAAGAGAAGGCAATCTCTGACTTGAAACATACATATTTTTAGATACACTCACATTGAAATTGGTCTGTGCTCCCTTCTGCTAAGGAAGGCTCTGATACAGCTACATACCGTCTCTGACCGTGGGCACATGTCCTCAGCGATCCCTCCATCCCCTGGGGACCCACGATGCTGATTTCTGCTAAGCCAAGCTCAGCCAGACTTCACTTTACTCTCTGCTCATCAGTTCACCTCTTCACCACGGCCAGTTGCGTAGCCTCATTTGGGAAGTCAGCCCATTACCTGTACGGGGAAATAACCATTGCGGTAAAGCAGTCGCTGCTGGAAAGTAGATGGGAAATTGCTCTCTTGCGTGGACTTCTCTCTCATCAAAGGTATCTCCAGTTTTAAGCAGCAGTTTGTATTTTAATGCTTTGTTTGGTGAGCATATCGCCATTAACTTGAGTAAATATGCATGAAAGTCAAGGGAAGATTTTTGTTTTTGAGTTGTATCAGATGCTGCAGTATCATGGTGAAGGTTATTGCTGAAGGAAAAGGAAGGTGTTCACCAGTCCATAAATAAACCAGGTGCTCCTGACTTTCAGTGCTATTTTAATACCATCTAAGCAAGGAAAAAAAAAAAACCAAACTTGTTAACATTGTAATTGTAATATTACGGTATAGAAACGAACAATGGACAATTCAGGTTTTGCCCGTTATTTCTCAAAATCAGACAAATGTCTAGTTTAACAGATACTGTAAACATGCAATTCAACAGCAGAAGACTGTCCACTGAGGACATCACAGGCAATACAACAAATGCTTGAAACCCAGAGTTTTTTGTTTGTTTGAACACAATTATAGACAAGTAAAAATAAAAAGGAATATTGCTATTTACTTCTTTAAGTATTAGTGGTAAAATCCTTGGAAGTACAGCTCAGCTCTCAAGCTAATGTCAGTGGTACAGTTCCTTTTTAAATAAGACTAAACATTCACATATGGTTTCTTCATTTCAAACACCTTATTTTAATAGAACTATTATTGTCTCAGTATTTTTCTCTTCCTGAAAATAAAAATGTGTTATGGAAACAGAGACATTTAACTCGAGTAAAGATCTTGGACCCAGTCACTATAAAGGGTTTTCTGACATCAGTAGTGCCGAGGTTTCACTGTCCTCTTTTGTGGTGGTACTTGCAAAAATGGAGAAGGACAATTCCATCGAAATTTTGTTTATTCGTTCTGCACATTTTTATGGAGATGCAATCAGCGATGTGAGAAATAAATAATACATGCGGGTTTTTTAGACTCTTAACATTTGAGTTCACATTTATTGAGGTTTCTAGAATTGCAAGAGAGAAGTACGGAGCAGGAAACGATTTTAACAGAAAGTTTTATCCGCCCCACTCCTTTCCCTATATTTGCACCATAGAGCACTGTAGTAGGGGTCTGAAAACGAAGTGGTTAATGAAATTGAGTTTAAGAGTGAATTTGTTCGGACGCTGAATGCCCTCAAATCTGCACATTTGACTTCAGGGTGGGAGGGTGGTCATAAAGTTGTTAGGCCATGCTTGAAGTTAAATTGTTATATTTTCTTCTCTGCGCTTCTTAAGAGGGTCGTCTTATATTCTTTTCTCTCCCATTTCTGTCTTGGAGTACTACTTTGTCTGTTTCATTAATAAGTTCCGGGATCTCACGTTTATTATGTTCTTTCGCATTTTCCCTAATTTCTTAATTTTATCTTTAAAAATGGGTGCAGTGGGAAGACTTTCAGAGCCGGTAGATCTTGCTACGGCCAAACGGTTAACAATAAATGGGTTGGTAGGGGGTAGTGGGCTATTCAAGTCAACAGCACTCTGTTTCCTCCTGCTGCTGGATGGCAATTTTGGGGGATGATCTGGGAGATTCCCCGCTCCACCTTTCCACAGAACTGCCAGGACGGTCAGACAAGGCAACAGTTTCATGTAACTTGGTTTGGTCTGAAATACTTGACATCAAATGCCGGATAAAACTTGACGGATTTCTGGATTTTTCTCCAAACACAACTCCTGGAGGTGGTTTCTGTTCTGAATTACCCTGTCCTGAATCCAGAGTCATTCGAGTGGCTGAGCGATGCCTTTAACATATTACTCTCCCAACTTCCCATCTTGAAGTTATTTCCAACTCATCTGTAATATATGCAGCCCTGCTAAGCTGTTAAATAAGAAAGAAGCCGCAGAGCACTAAAAATATTTAAATTGCTGCCTTTTCAGCTTCTCTCACTGCTGTCTAATGGGCCTTCAAACGCACCTTCATTGTTTCTCCAAGCACATTGTGCTGCGAGCCCTTGCAGATAGATGCCTTCTGCTTCCAGAACTCATCTCTGTAGCCTGCCTGAGATCAAAATGAATGCTTATTTCAAACTAATAAACAGGCTGCATTTTCTGACAGACTGTGTTCACTAGAGTAATATCATAATGTCTTTCTTTTCATGTGTTTGTTTCCCAAGTTGTCAATTAGCGGGAGAGAAAGTGTCACTTTCCCCACCATCTTTAGTTCTGTGACCAGATCTTTTTTGGTACATCGTTTGTCAAAATGTCAGTCGTGTAAGTTTGCTGGGGGTTTTTGCGTGTCTCAAAACATTCTTAAAAGATGTTCTTTCATTATCTAGTGTACATTTAAACCAGATGCTTTTGAAGTAATGTTGTTAGGCTTTGGAAACTTCTGAAGTTGACAATAAAAAAGACGACTGGGAAGTTGAAATTCTTTGGTTTCAACAATAATGGTTTTTTTTCCTATTGTTAAAATGTGTGACTTGGAATTTAAAAAATTAAAAAAAAAAAAAAATTCCCGGTTTTCCTATTCTTCCACAGTACTACATGCAAACTTCCCCCCCTTCCCGCCCCACCGTTTGCAGCCCTCGGGGTGCGGGGCAGTGCTGCTCCCTGTGTCGTGGCCTCTGGGATGCGGTTTCCCAGCCACATCCCTCCCAGCTGCCCCGGGAGCCGTGGGCATGTAGGGTGTCCTTGGGATTTTGGGAGGCTCCACCTGGGCTGAACCTCCTCATCTCGCATATTTTACTGTGTCTGTGATCTTCCAGTAGGATGGCAATAAAAGCTTTAATTGTACCTGAAAGTTAAACCAAATAACCACTCGGTCACCTTGTACTAAAAGCTCATTTTATTTCATGGGTCCTGTTAAAATTAAATATTTATAAGGTACCTATAAAGTAAATAAGAATAAAAGCATGATACTTGCAGTAAAGGGACTGAGGGATTAAGGTTTCTCAGCAGCATTTTCTCACAGTGTACAACAGTTCTCTCCGCTGTTTGGCTGCAGCGTGTTTGAAAACTGCGGATTTGCTGCAGCACAACCATATTTTCAGCAGATACCCAACACTAGCTCTGGTGAGCACCTGAGCACGATGATGATGCTCTCACACACACGCATTTTGCAGTAAGTGCGTAGCTGCTATTTTTTACTTTTACAAAATAGTGAAATAAACTGAAGGGGTTTTTTTCTTAAAACTATTTTATTCAGAAAATAAAAAATGTTTAAAAAATGATAAAATATCAGGCTATAGCAAAAGAAGTATTTATTTTGTCATCATTCTTGAAGATAATTACCAAAATATTAAGAATGTAGTGTTTTAAGCCTTGCTACTACAGATGTACTGATTTATTAAGTTTCATCATTATTTAAAATTATCTCAGAAAAACAAAGGAACCACCCTGCTAATATCCATACGACTACACAGCTGAACAGATAGCTGGAAAGATACGTATGTGAATACAGGGCATGTAGATGGCTGCAGGTTTGCTAAGCATAAATATCCATAAAAACAAATATGCGCAATCTCTAAACATGTTAACTTTTTACAGAGTCACCATAATCTGAAAATAGTATTCTTCATAGATGCTGGAAAGTACATTACAATATGTTGTATTTTTTACTATATGCATTATATATTAAAAAAGAGAAAAATGGTATCTTTTGTCAAGTAACTAAGTCTTTTTCTGTTGACATAATCAGTTCTGCGGAATATGTAGCTGCCTGTGTGTGTAAATATTTATCATAATAGACACATTCTATATAGGTATATCCTAAACTTGAATGTGAAAGCCACATTTCTAGCAGCTGAAAATACTTCCTCTCTGGGATATTGTTTCTACAGAGCAACAACAAGAAAAAGAATATTATGATTCATTACCCAATACGTAAAGGAACTTTGAATCAATGTATGTTGGAAATGCATAGCCTCAAAGGTTGACGTTTTCCATGCACAGTCATTAAAAAAAAAACAGCTTCTTTTGGGTTTGTTCCCCCTTTATTTAAGGAAAAAATAATTTCCTTTTTGACCCATATATGTATCTGTATTCTCATAAATATGCTTTATGGTATGTGGAAAGTCTATACATCTATTAGTAATAACTAAAAAAATCTCGTAGGAATTATCTAGCAGTAGGTAGAGACTTCCAGCTTTTGTTCTTCTCTTGCAAGGAAATACTGAATAGAAGGAAAGTATGAATTACCACTTCAGACCTGTAATGGAAGACTCAATAAGAAATGCATTAAAATGCATTATGAAGAGGCAAAAAGCCTGACCCAGAGTTCTTCTCATAAGATATTAATGAATGGTTCTATTTTCTAGGTACTGAGAGAGTATTTAAATAATCACTCTGGTCATGCATGTGGCGCTGCACTGGCCGATGACAATATTCATTTTTTGAAAGTCATAAAAGCATAAAAATGTCTCAAGAAGCATCAAAAACTTAAGCTTATTGGAAGTCAGTACATAAGATACATCCAGTAAGGGGAACGCCGATCTGAAAAATGTTTTCAGTATACAGAGAAGAAACAACAAACTTCGAGAAACAGAACAGTCCACTGCTAGAAAAGACAGGGGCATCTTCTTCTGCTTGTTTTTTTCAGTGTGATTCCAGAGATTTCAGTGAAGTCCAACCTGACTTACACCCTATGAGATCCAAAAAACGCAGAGAAAACGCAGTGATATTTTTACTGATCCCGTGAAAAGCAGGCGTTCAGCTGGTCTCGTATTAACGCCAGGGAACTGTCACTTGCTGAGGCTTCGGGGAATCACTTTTAGTGAATATTAGCTGCTTTTTCCCACCAACCTCTCTGAACTCCTCTTTGCAGCGCCGGTGCCGAGCGGCTCCGCACCCCGGGGCTCTGCCTCCACCTCCGCCAGCGCAGGGAAGGAAAGGAAACCCATTTCCACAGTAGTCAGTCATTTACTGTGGCAACAGGTATATAATGTCACGTCAGTGCAGTTGTGTAATACTTGTGTGGAGTAATAATACTGGTACATTTGTATAGCAGTGTGGGATGTGCGTGTGTGTGTGTGTGTGTCTATGTGTATATATATATGCATAATATTTTTAAATTATTTGCAAATTAGTTTTTTAATGGAACCATCAAAGCAAAATAAAATGCACTGAGACTTAGATTGTCTCATTAGTTTGAACTACGCAAATGTTTGTTTTCTCTCCTGGACATAATACCCAGTGCTATGAATTATTCTAATATGTTGAATGTCTCTGTGCTGCCATTTATTTTGGGGTGAGTTAGTTAGCTGCGGGCAGAGGATCCACACTAGAATGATCTACGGCTTTACTGGTTTGGCTGCCTCGTACCAGAAAGAGCCATACGTGATGCTCTGTGGCCGGCTCCTGGTGCTCCCGGTAGCTCCGGCTCCCGGGGGCACCTGTCAAATGCACGTGCAAGAGGTGACCCACCGCGCAGGCAGGGCCGTCGCCCTCCACGTACCAGCCAGCACACGCTTGCAATGCAAACAGAAAGGAGATGCCGCTTGTCAACGTGCTTGTCCTGTCCTGTTCCTGGGGCGTTCACATAGGTGGGAGGAAAAGCGATAAATAGTCTATTGTTCATCTTAGAGAATAAAGAAAAAAACCTGAGGTATTCTTCAAGCCCCCTCTTGTAAAATGATAGACAGGGGCGCACAGCCTGCTTCACCTTAGCACATAACTTTTGTTTAAAATGAGCCTGGCTAAATCATGTTTACAAGCGTGTCTGCAGGTGTAAAAATCACTGGGTCGGGTAAAATATTTTAACTATGGATGTTTTTATAGCTGCAAATCAACATTCCTCACACTCGCATGCACTTTTTACAGCCTTCAGTTGTATAGGCAGGTGTTTCTGACTGAAATGCCACCCAGCACTACCATACTCGAGCAACCTTAGTATACTTGATTCATATTTAAAGCACACTATAAAATATTGCCTGAGCACAGGGGTGTTGCCCCGGTGAAATAAGGTACGTGAACTAGCAGGCTCTTTAGTTTTTGATGCACAATAGAACCAGCATAAAGATGCTCAAAAAAAGGTTTTCATTGAACTTTGCAGTCCCAGACTCTCCTCAGTCTCGCCTCACTTACCTTCTCAGAGGTATTATTTATCATGTATTTTTAGTTTCGGTAAGATGATCCTTCTTTATGGTCATCTTGGTAATGTCCTTTAGTTTCAGAAATAATTTAATTTCAGATTATTTTCTTAAAACCTTTTCTTTTTGCTTTATTCACTAGGTGCTGCCATGCAGAACATGCTGAGATGAAAAGAGCCTGCAAGAAGCTTAGCATGCTCAGGAACCCTGACGGTGAGGAACCCGCACAGCTTTCCTTGATGGCAAATAACTGCAACCTAATGCCAGCTCTACCACCATCGTTCATTAACGTTACGGTTTCCTTGTGAACTTGCCGCTCAGTAGAGGGAAAATAAGGTTAATCTACGGAGAAACAGTTCTCAAAATGAACCAGACTGTTGGGTTATTTCAGTAGCAGAACTTCTTCTCCATGTTCCTATTTCAGAGTTTGGAACCTTTGAAGCAAGCCTCTGCTGCATTAAGGAAGACGTGCACAGGGAATAAATTGTCCTTGGCAGTGTTTCAGAGGCTGATAACGCATTCACCTGTGTGGGGGAAAAGGAAGATACGCACAGAGAGAATGGTGGTGTCTGTAGCTGTATTCAGTGTACCTTCTGAAATGATTTAGCTTTGCCTATAATAAATTCAGTGTCAAAACACACCATGTGCTGAGACTGTAGGCAGTAGTTTCATTCTACTTCATTTCATCCTTCCAGGTATCTTGCCTTTACGTGCAGCTCTACTCGCTGATTTGCTGAGACACCATTCCCAACGTGGAAGGATTCATGAGTAATTTTATAATCAACTTGGTTTTTTTTTTTTTATAGGCACGCTAGTTAAGAAAATACTTACTCTTCGTTTGGGATGCGATAGTGAAAGAAATGCGGTGGGATGTGTAATGAAAAAGGATATTTGAAAAGAAAAAGAAAAAACCGCCACCTTTGTATGTGTGCCAAGTCTGCGAGTGCCATATGAATTATAAATCACTTAGATCTGTATAGTTTGAAACTGTTTGGGAAAGGGGATTGACAACTGTTTACTAATCCATGCATTATGAATGCAGAAATTACATTCTCTGTTCTGAATTCATTTGGAGACAAGTATTAATAAGACAGATTGTTACCTGCGTCTATCCTGAAGCAAGAAATCATTTAATGCAAGCACTTAAAACAAAGTAATTACTAGTTTAGAACATTCTAAGCCATACGCTGCTGATACTAAAAAAAAAAATCAGAAAAATTCAGGCTGTGCCACAATTTTTGACACGTTAATTTTTATGTTAATTTTTTTTAAATTATTTGTGTAACCACATGTTCTTTTGAGTGATGCTATTAACTTGGGAGGATTTGATGATCTATTTGTAAGTATGTATATTCTGAAATGGAATATTTAAAATTTAACTCCTGCTCTCTGTCAGTGCTAGACACGTGTAGTTAAGGGTTGGTACCTGCATCAAAAGTCAGGTGATGAAGTGACAAAATGAGTTGCCTGTTGCCTTACTCCAGCAGTTGTGTTTCAGCAATTCAAGAGCTGGTTTTAACCCCTCTCTGCAACAGCAGTCATTGAGTCCGTTGTGTAGGAGAAGCCCACTTCAGCTTTGTAGATTAAGGCTGCTGCAACCCCAAAACACCCCGCTTGTCACTTGCTTCCCTCCTCCATCACCCTGGACCGCTTGCGTGATCAGAGGGAGGCGGAAAAATGAGACGTAAGCGGGTGGAATTCTGGAAAAAGTGCCGGTCAAATTAAACAGTCTGTCATCGTTTTCTTCGTAGTTGTTATTGCTGGTTTGTTTTATCTTGAGGTTTCTGAATCCTAGCAGGGAAGCAGAGCATCCTTAAGGGTGTCTGTCACCCAGAGGGAGTAACGCACAAGCACAGGCGGTCGTGGGACGCTTGCTCCCTCCATGTGCCCTGGAGAGAGCGATCCCTCTTGTCCCCTGCCCAGCGTGGAGGGTGACATTCCGGTTGTGGTTGATCTCTGAGGGCAATGGGGGCGTTGGAGGACGGAGGTGAATCCAGTAAGTGACCATGGAGCAGGCTGGGCAACATCTGTCGTAGACATGTTGACTGTTCAGGTGTATTCTGGAATAGCAATACTAGATTCGGGTTTAGTTTGTTGGTTTTTTTGCAACACTGACTTTAATTTAAAACTGTACAAACATCCTACAGTATTGTATCCCAAATCTCTATAGTGGTTAGATTCGAAAACAAAAGGACAAACAAAGTGACTGAATCCATCCCTGTGAAAAAAAAATAAAAGTTATTTCACCTAAAGGAATTCTGTTTTGACTTATAGGGTGCAGTTACACAAGCGTTACAGGAGAAATGGGACAAGGATAACAAGAAGGGGGTAGTTATCCAAGAGTTCAAAGGTAGGTAGCTGATCAAAGGTTAAATACAAGAAAAGGAATTATTCTATTCAAGTTAAAGACAGGACATTGTAACCTAAATAGATGTTTAGCTTCAATTAAAACTCTTGGAAAAGGCTTTTGTACTGTGGGTAAGTTCTCAAAGTCAGGCAAACTTTTTTTTTTATGGCTTGAAGTGTTATATGGAAAGTGAGTGAGAGATTAGGCTATCACTGAAGGATGGGATATCTCAATTTTCATTTGAAAATGTTTCTAGTTATAAAAGGTAGAGGGCAGAACTGATTAGATCCATTTAAAACTGCAGTGTGTAGAGGTGGCATGAAAATATTTCGTTTTCTAAAGTTAGAGATGGAATAGGTAGAACCCGTAAAAGCATTTTCTCAAGCCTGATAGCAGCACAGAGTGCTGAACAGGAGGCAAAGGCTGGCAGTGAAAATGAGAAAAAGAGTAGCTGCGGAGGGGGGAGATTAGCTCAATTGTGAGAGGTATTTCATTAAAGGAATCCGATGGAAACTTGTAGAGGAAGCAAAAGCTGCCCGGTATGAAAAATAACAAAACATGCTTCCCGAGCGGCACTGCCTGCTGCAATGGAAAATGAATCCGGGAGTATGGGATAGCAACAAATTAATCTGAGAGCGTGTATATGCAGTGCAGGAAATTCTATTTTCTTTTCATTCATTATTTAATACGAGGGAAGCGTATAACTGTGAGACGTCAGAAGGACCTTGGAGTGACACCCTGCCGTAAGAAAGCCTTCAGCCTGTGGGCTGCCCGGTGTATCCAAACGCAAGGCGTCTGCCGAACCGGCGTTTCACTCTCCTGGTCTCTGCAGCGGTGGGGGGAGCTGGGGGGGACCACGCCGCTCCGGGGGCTGCAAGGGACCACCGGGAATTGGAGAGAAGAGTTAGCAGGGGTGGGATGGCGGAGGAGGAGGAGGAGAGGGGAAAGCTCGCCCATTGCTTGCCAGCCAAGGGTCTCCAGTTAGAGTGACCCACGGATTGCTTTCCTTTTTTTAAAAGAATGAATTGTCGGTAGGCGACAGAAAAATACCCAACTCTGTGGCCCTAAGTCGTGGCTTTGAGGAGTTCACAGTCCGCTGCCGTCTGAAGCCAACAACCAGAAACTGTCCTAAGCCAAGAGGCAGAAGAAACCAGTGCCGCAGGCACGCACCCTTTCCTGTGCCACGGAGATAAGGCACAAGAAATGGCATAAAAACGAGCGGATCAAAAGCAGTTTCTGAACTGGCTGCAAGTTGCTAGCAAATCATTTTAATGAGGGCTACTGTTTCTCCTAGGATCTGCAAACATCGTTATAATGTTATTACCCAAGGAGCTATTATTTAGTGATGTTAACACAGGAGGAAAACCTTTCCCTTTACCTGGCTCTGATTAGCTTTACCCTTGGCAAATTGTGGGTCAGCTAACGCTGGCCAGGTCCCTCCGTGGCATCGCTCATCCCAAGCGAGTAGTGATGGGGAGGGAGCGGAGGGCATTAATCCCGGCGTGGTGGGTAACAGTGTCACGATTAAACAGCAAAGAAGCCAACTGGGTTTCCTAAGAAGACGGATCCTCCCGGAGCTTTTTTTTTTCTTGTCTGTTCTAATGCAAACGTCCCAGCACAAATGATAAGATACAGGTGTCGGGGTGTTGCGAGGAATTTTGTAGATCAAATAGGAGACAACAGAGAGGAGGAAAGAGATGTTGCAGCTGTTATTTTAAATGAATGTACTAAGTTGTGCGGTCTTTTCAGAGGAGGCAGAAAGTGTCATTTACCGATAAAATTTGTATATCTGACAGTGTAAATATTGTTAAGAAATACTATTTATTTTCTTGTGAATCTCTTAAAAATAATAACCAATAGAATTACATACATTCATGAAAGCAATAACAAAATGAACGAAGCAAAATGGTCGGGCTTTCCATTTGCTGGCTTCATTTCAAACACTACAATCACAAGTCACAGTGTGTTACTCTCCATTACGTTCGTATTCATGAGAAAATAACACAAACCATCAAAGTTCTGTAATTTTTAGGCAGCAGGTCTACTGGATTCAAAACATCAGATTGTACTCCTCAGTCCTAGACTTTTATCCAAATATCAAAAGCAGATACGAGGTTATTTTTTTCAACTGGCTCTTTCAGAGTGAATTGACCTGTCCTCGTGACGCCTTGTACAGGACCAATCCACAAATACGGGGAATTGGAAAGCTCTTGCAGCAACTCCTGTGCACATCTGCTTTAATTCCAACTCCCGTGGCTGTGTCCTGACGAGCCACATCTGCATAGAAGTAAGTAAGTTGAACATTTTCTATGTTACAGAGTAGATCCTCCAGCGCAGATCTTCCCATGCCAGCAAAGCAAGCCATGGACCCGGAGGGACTCCTCTAGACCGGATATTTTGCTCTCCTCTATCCCTACGGTATTTTTAAGAGACAGTTTGTGGCAAATAATGTTTTTAACAAATACTTTTTGGCCATACTGCCTGAATGTCACTTTTATTTGCCTTTCCTGCACCGAGTGCTGAATGGAAATTGCTTCAATTTTTAAAAGTAGCTGGAATATATTAGTATCAGCTGCTTTATGGCCTGACCCTGAATATAGGGTTTATATCAGTGGGAGTAAAAGGTGCGCTGTATCTGCCTGAAAGGTCTCATGGGATTATTAAAAGGGAACCACTGCTCAGGGAGCATTTCTAAATTGCTTATTACATAATTACTGTAACGTGCATAATGCCTCACAGGCATTAAACATGCAACTGAAATTACTCTGAATTTCAGAATAACCATATAATAAGTAAAAAAACCCTTATTTTACATAATGGAATCTAAAATATTAATAATTTAAAGAATATATAGTGTGTGTGTGTGTGTTTAAGTGTATACACTTATACACGCACTTACAAATTATATATATATATAATGTTGCATATACCAAATGTGTATTTCGACACTTAACCTTCCCACACAGGATAATTTTAAGTGTTATATTGCATTGGATTAATTTTTAACGTTTCAGTTTCAATTCATCATCATTCAAAAATTTGTATTGCTGTATATTCATAACAGTGAAAACACCATTAAGCTTGACGTGCTTAATCCTCAGAACACTATGAGATTAGCATTTTTAGCAAATGTAGAGAGGAATCTTCATGACTGGTGTAGCTTCTTACCAAAATTTCCTGGTTTAGCAAAAGAAAATCCAAAAAGTTCATCAGCTGATAATACAAAAAAAACTTGCATGTTTCTATAAAATAGAACTAAAATATTTGTTAGTCTTAGCACCTACCACTGGAGTTGGGACAAGCTTTAAAACATATGACCGTGCTAATTTGCTCACCACCTCGAGATAAATAAAATGACGGGAAGAAAGAACTCCTCGTCCCATAGGGGAGGTAGAGGCGAGCTCCTTGTGCCGGAGCAGCGAAGACATTTGACAACTTCACACCCTCCCTGTGCTATCACCCCAAATGGTGAAATACCGCTGACTTTCACAAGCCAGACCACGCTCCCGCCGTGTGCCAGATGTTGCCATCCAGCTGGTACTTCCAGGCTCCAAGGAAAAAAAAAATCCAATTAACTGCGCGCGTGTGGCAGCTTCATTAGAACAAGCACAGCCAAGTGTGACACGGTTTTGTCTTTTACATTAATGGAATAGTAATTTCAGGGCCATCAATGTCTCTTTAGCACAACGGTATCTGCTCCCGTTCAACAGAGTTACTCCGCCCCCAGACAGCCCATCCAGTCACTCCTATATGTTGTACCCGAGATAAGTCCTTCAGTGTAAGCACGTGCATCGTTTGGAAATCCCTTGGAGTCACACTGAAGGCAAACATGAGCTGGTTCTTTGAAAATTCCTTCCTGCACCAATTAGTGGTGGTTTGCCTGTAAGTTAGCATAAGCGGGCACTTCTTTTTAGCAGTGGGCACTACTTTTTAGCAGTGAAAGAGCTGCTTTCAAAATGCAATAGTTTCATGGAGGCAGATCGAAGCTAAGGGAGGAGATCTTGTATTGAACAACTCGCTGCTAATCTCCTTCAGCCGCAACATGTGACAGGGGGAAGGACGATCACACAACAGCATCTTCCAAAAGGTAAAAAATGAGACCATCCTGCTTTCTTTTTAGTCCATGAGAACCAGCAATATTTATAAAATCCACTATTTATGTAGCATGTGCTATAACAAATCCACCGCTGAAATCTGTATCTTCTGTCATCTTCCCACATAGCAGTAAGGTCAGGTGTGATACTGCAGGAATTAACCCTGCAGCCTGGAGACCTGGGTTCTGACCAAAAAGCGTTCTGGAAACGCTGGTATTTCATTATTGTTTCCATAGGTTTTGAGGCAGAATCTGTTTAAGGTAAGTCACCCCCTGGTTATTATAGGGCGTTCCTCTGAAAATGTCCTCCAGCTACTCATCTGGCAAGGATGTAATTTACAGAACTGTCACCTCGATAGCACTCGTCACGTTACGGTTGCTAGAAAGAAAGCTCCCAGCTATTTCCAGGCTTGCGCTTCATGTGTTGTATTATTGAAGGATTCTTGGATCCTTCCACTTTCCAAACATGAGAAAGGTAATTGGATCTGACTACTACACATTGCTACAGCCATGTAGCCCTATTTAAAATACAAAGATAAACTACTAAATGGTGCAGGAGACTGCAGAGAGGTCTGATATACTTGCTGTTTGAGAAATAGGAAGGCAAAGGAGTGAAATAAAAACCCAACTTTGCATTTTTTCTGCTTTCTCTCACTTCAAAACCAAAAGCAGAGCTTTCTTAGCAGAGGACACAGAGGCCAGGTGGGAATTTACCCCAGAAACCCACCTTGGCCTTGCAACCCAGACATGCCACGTTTCCTCAGAACGTGTTCTCCTCCGGGTCGGCTGCGTGGGCTCAGTGCACAAGGGAAGACACACGGTTTGCCGGGCTTGCTGATGAATTAATAATAATTGGATATGAAATGCTTCTGTACCGTGAGATATTGAAGGTTGTGCTACCTGTCATTGGAAATGTAGTTTCTTCTCGATTTGTGTTGGAGGTACGGACCTGGCCTCTAGCAGTCCCGTCGCTGGCTGGCCGGTGGCCTTGTGCTCAGGCTAATTTGGGGAGCTGGAGCGCAGCTCGGGCTTGTACGGCACCTTCACTGGTGCAGCGATAAATAACTGCATCGTTAACCATTCGTTATGTGGATAAAGAAATGTTTTCACGTTCTTTAAAGCAGTCGGGATCATTGGCTAGTACCTGAAAAGCTGTCAATGGAGGGGGACTCACTGGGCATTTTCTCTATCTGCTGCTCTCGTACCGCGATAACGCGTTTGTTCGTCTTGCAGAAGCATGCTAGCCAAAACTGGAGGGGTCTGCGCAACCACCAGTAGCTTTTAAGTTCAATTGCTGTAGGTTGCAAAGTTACCCAAGTCCTTTGCATGCCAAGGTTAGAGCAACTGGCATGCCAAAGTTTTTGTTTGATTACAACTCCTAATTACACAGCTAGGCGAGACAGTTTTATGAAGTTCATTAACCTGTTACTTGACCTTGATTTAATCTCCAGCCCGTGTTTTTGGTCTGCAACAATGGATTCAAAGGCCATTTTTGGTCTGGTAAATGAAGCCGTACCCGTGCTGGGACCCATGCCAGGGGCAGGAGACAGGTTTTAAAACCCAGACCTAATCTTTCAGGAGTCGATCCAAAGCCCACAGAAAATAACTCATTGCTTCCCATGAGGTTTGGATCAGCTCTGGGATGAGCTACATAAAACTTGGAACATTTTTTCAAGGAAAAAAAAGTACACTCCCAAAGTCCTGTTTGCATCTGGCTGTTGTCTCATGCAGTTCCCCTGAAACCCGAACATTATTAATATCTTAAAATAGTCTCGGTGAAGAGGAACCCCACTTATTAATGATGAAATGAAACACATGCATTTACATATGCATACATACACACACATATATGTGTGTATGTATCCATATATTAAGTTTATGTATGTATATATCATGAATAAATAGATGTGTGTATACATGTGTGTATGCATATGTACAGCGATATGTGTGTGTATATTTATATATAAATAAAATGCTCATACATACCTATGTATAAATACACACAAACTCTCTCTCTCTGAGGCAGATTTCAGCTGTACATATGACACGAAGAACCTTGCTGGAAATGGCCAGGGTTAAACTTCCAGTTTGTTAAGGAATTAAAAATGCAAGACAACGCCTTAGGAATTGAGCTTTCCTTTTGTTCACCCACCCAAACAACGACGCAGATGCAAAATGGGTACTGGCTGCGTGCCAAGAGCTGCTCTCCCCCAGTATCCTGCCTCTGGCCGAGCTCAGTACCACTTTCGGACCCGGACGCATGCGGGGCAGTGTTTTCAATACGCCCTCCTCTTTTCCAGCACTCTGTTGGGTCTTTGACACTATTTAGCTGCCTACCAGGGCTAACCTACAACAATAGGCTATTCATAATGTAACTCTGGTCTTTCAATACTAGGAAAAAATTAGCCGAAAATTTTAATATACCAAACAAATTTATGACTTTCCTCATGTAATGTTTTCTTTGGAGTAGCTTTTTAAGAATGCCCAGGACAGCAGCCAATGAAGTTCAGGAAAAGGATATTGAAAGCAGAAATGTATGGCTTTCAGGGAAGATACTGTGCCTTCAGTGAGAATTTTCTGGTGCAATAGGCAGCAGGATTGTGTCAAACCTCTGGGTGGTGTTACGCTGTTTTACGAGTAACTTTTTTAAGTGCTAGAAAGTCAAACTACGCAGAGAGCTGTAGTCAAAAAATCCCATCCTCAACACAAGTAGTATGTTTGTTGCCGCCCACTTAATTCCATTGAAAACTGTCCCACTACTCAGCACAGCCCATGGACTTTAATGGGTCTTCCTGCAGCAGGAGGTGTTTCACAACACGTGCACGTGTCTGACCCAAAGAGAAGCATTGCATGAAGAGCTACTATGGACCTGCAAAAAAAATGCCCCCGAGTTCGGCATGTAGCTTCCTCGGTCTCCAGCTCAGGACAGTGATGCTGCGCAGGTATTTCAGAAGTGAGCTGTGGGCCAGGCTCTGCTGGGCTGCACGGGCCTGTACGGACTGCAGGAGGGGATGCGGGATGGAAGAGATGCTGCAGGGAGCACCTCCCTAAGGTGGCCAACGTGTGTTTGAGGCTGTGATTCCTCATGAATTATTACCTTGGGGACTCCGTAAAAGCCTTCCCCTGTGGCTGAAACACAGGTCATTCAGCTGACATGCTGAGCCTGTCAAAGCTGAGAAAAAGGAGCAATGAGGTTCCCCAAATAAAACTAATAATACAAATTAGCTCTTGGAAGCCTTTGGCTGTAGCTGGTGTCAGTCGGGTCGGTACAAAGTGGTAGGGCGTAACGTGAGAGAGAATGGGTCGAAGGCTCGGTGACCTGCACCTTCCCTCTCTGCAGCGATGGGACGTGTCCTTGTACCTGCTTACTTACACAGCTGGTCATCGCTAGCTCTGGAGAAATGGTGTAGTTTGTTCCTTCAAAAATACTTGTCAAAATGGTAACTTCAGTCCTAAATTGTAATTTTCTCTGGATTACCAATTTCATTATTACTTTACAGGGAAGTTTCAATACATTCAGCCCTATAATTACACTGATGCACCTATGAGATGTTGGCTACTTAGCTGTTTTTACAACAGAATTTTAAAGGAGAGAGGAATCCTTTAAATGAATCTTAAGCACAGTCACTACAGATTACTACTACCTCTCACAGCAGCTTAGTCCCATCAAATTTAATTGTAAACATGGTTTACCAATCTGTTTAGATCATATGCTGCACTCTTAGGATACAAAGAGTCTTTAACATGAATCACTATTACAGTAAATGTACAACAACATTTCCTTCAATGAACTAAACACTCAGAGACCAACATTTACTAGTTAAACTTGAAACTTCAGGTATAGTTTTACAACTTCAGATCAAAATACTGGGGTACACAAATGTCTGGCTAAAGTAATAAAACATTTGAAAATTACTTTTGCAAGTATCTTAGTATTTTATAGATCAAGAGCTTGAAACATCATTTCATGCTAAATCAGTAATCTGAAAACATTTACTTCGCCTGGCCTTAAATACCTCATAGTAGTGACTTACATATAGATAAAATTAAGATGAAAGTTGAATATGGCAGAATTATGGCCCCAAATCCATGCAGGTAACGCCAACTGTATCTTTTTTACAAAATTTGGCATGCATGAAGTCAGCCAGAAATTCTGTTCTGAGAAAACACTGAGTTTTACATTCAGTTCTCAGTTTTGAAAGATGAAATTACGCTGAAGGGCCATACTGTTTAAAATACAGATTTTGCATCCCATGGAGACATCGTAGTTAGCCTTCAACAATACTGAAACGTGACTGCTTTATATGCATAATACCTTAATATGAACTGACTGTAACTAGTATGTTTTTATAGTTAAAAGTATTCAAAGATGACAGAGAGGCACTTGTTGAGAAATTGAAAAATTGAAAGATAGTTTTAAAACAATGAGAAAATTCAGTGGTGTGGCCAATGTTACTTTGCAGGCATTTTAGCTCCATTGCACAGTGTAGTCCTTGCCTAATTCAAGTTGAAGCTTGGTGATTGTCAGGAGCTGTGAATAAAACACACAAAATGAACAATTAGTAACTCTGCCCTGAAGATCCACTGCTTTTTCTGTGTTTAATAGAGAGAGTGGCTTCTCATTTTAGGTTACAAGAACTTATTCCTCTTCCTATAAACATAGTTTAACCAGCATAGATTTTTGGATGTCTGATCGTGAGTCTCTGATCCCTTCCCTTCATTCAGAGGCCCTTTTAGAGCTGAGGTTCCTGTTTGTTTTTTTTTTTTTTTTAAAGGAAGGAATTTTAAAAAGGCAGCAGAACTTGGAACATACTGTAATTCAACTGTGCACATGAATTCCCTTTTTTTCTATCCAAAAGTCAACAGCAGAATGAAACACTTGAATTCTCTTTTACATTTTTAACTCATCTTTTTGGTTAGGTATGAAACATATATAATTTTGGCTTTCCATGAAAGTGAGAAAGAACTAAGACTTAACAGAATACTGAATTTCAAAGGAAGGGTAGTAAGATCCCAGTAACAGAAGAGGTGAGGCAGTCTCTCTGTGGGAAAACCGGCAAGACTGAACGCCTCAGCAGTTCTGTTCCTATTTGAAAGGTGCTCCATAGGAGTGCCACCTCGAAGAGCTCTACAGTTACACACATCTATTGCAGCTGCCTTTAGGAGCACTTGCATTTATTGCCTGGGAAGGTGGGAGGGGGTAATGCCCTCGACGGGCACAACCCATGCAGGTGGAAACCTCGGTGCTCTGCAGTTGCTGGAAGCTATGCCGATAACTTTAGAAGAAGTGGAATTTGACTTGCACCTGTAGGAACCCTGTGCTGCAATGCCTACAGCCGAAATCTGACATGACAGAATAAGAAATGGGGGTAGGCAAACAGGGCTGGGAAATGAAAATGTTGTCAGACAAGACTGACAACAGGGTCATGTAGAGACTATGAAAATACTTGTAGTTGCTTTTCCTTCCTTCAGATCTCACAGGTTGCAAGTAAGCTATTAAGAACAGTGGAAACCAAGCATAAACCATAATCCACCACTTTTCCCCGTCAGAAGCGGTTTGCATTCCTCAACAGTAATTTCTATGCTTTAAAGCTCTCCCACACTTACTGCACAATATTTACTATATATTAAACGGTGTATTATATAGTCATTACCTGATGGTAGCTTACGTGTCTTGCTGAAGTATATTTTAAATACGGTATTACACCTGAGAGCAGAATCTCCCAAGGTTTAAGAGCGCATACGCAGTTGTGAAGGTGGCATTACCCTGCAAATGGCATCTCACCTTCTTGGTGTTATTGTAGTCCATGGTGTGAGAGGATACGATTGTCTCACCATTCTGCGATACAGTCACCTGCTTAACACTGGTGGGCACCCCCAGGACTTTAATTTCAGTAAACATTAAGTTGTTTGGATCGGTGTAACCATGATGCAAAACTGTGATATCTAAAACATTCTGAAAGGAAACGGGGGAAAAAAATATCAGAGGTTGTCATTAGACTGGTACAAGTCCACTTGAGCTTTTCACTTGCTTTCCTCTCTTCCTATTTACTTGAGTTTTTGTCTTAAATACCTGAATGTTGTTATTTATTTTCCAAATGTTAAAGGCTGCAGTTTTCTTCACATTGTTAGTCTAGCTAGGTCTTGGGCTCTGCTGTGTCTTTAATTGCCACTCAGCTGATAGATGTGAGGAGCGAAGCAACGAGATGCTCTTAACCCCTGACATGAGCAGCAAGTGCTGCATGGACAAACCCCTCCTTCACTGTCACAGCCTCATCTGCTAGCTTCTGTGAGGCCTGATCCAGACTCTGCTCTCCCTGATTTATGCCCTCCCAGAACAGCTCCTCCACCCCCATCATCTCCCTCAGCACTCACAGGTCCCCTCTCATTTCCAGCTGCTGTGATTTTTAAGTAGATTATGGGCACATGGTTTCTTTAGGATGTACCCAGCTCCAGTACGTCTCCAGAGAGCAAATGCCACGTTAAACAGCCCAGAGACGGTCCCTGCTGGTTCACAGCCCAGGTGTGAGCCCATGCAAAAGTGCTGTGATATGATTCTGCACATTTAGTGCTCAGGCATTACTATTAGCGTGAGCATTTTTCATTGTTGGTTGGTTCGAGACCTCTTTAATTAGGCTTTTCTTTAGCAACTCTTTGCAAGAGCAGGGAAAGATGCATTTATTTTATAATGTCCTTGCAACTGGAAATACTGAATATTAGCAAACCAAACTTCTCTTCCTTAGCAATTAACATCTAATTTTTTGACAAAGACAGAATTAAATGAGAAGAAAGAACACTGTGGATAGAATTAGAAGACACTCTGGCACCCTGGAAAACTAATGAAATAACAAAGTGTGTTTCCTATTACAATAGAAAAAGCGTTTCTTTTAAACCAAAAAGCCATATAATTATGGTCTAATTTAATTTGAGACGTTCAACTGGTTATGATAAAAATTGAAAGCCAACGTCCTAGCAATGCCAGTACTTAAACACTCCTGTTGATTGACTTCGTTACCCAGGCGTGCATGCCAGATTTTCTGTGTTGAAGAACAAAGAGCAAAAGCAATCCTGAAACTAGGCAGTGACTCCACACCAGCCTCTGTGCAAAGTTGTGCCTGGGACTTAGCCCCTTTCTCTGCTCTCCCATCACGCTGCTCTTGCAGGCTTTGCAAAGTGGTATGGGCACAGCAGCAAAACCCACCATCTACTACGGGATGCTGAGATGTTTCTACAGAATGGGGTCAACGCACACCTCCTAGGATGCCTGGAGAACTGGGAGTCAGGTTTATGACTCATAACCACAACGACATCTCTGGGCTGTCATTGAGGGGAGGGCATGAGTAGGACTCATGAATTGGGCAGGTCCTGCGCCCCCCTCATTGCCATTTGAGAGAATGATTTATTTTGTGGTTGCCAGTGACTGTGTATTCTGCTGTTTCCTCCCAGAACTAAGATTGCACACAATAAATACATTATACGGTGAATATGGGCAAATACACTAAAAAAGCGATGCCCTCCTTCTGACCCTGTGAAGTTTTCTTTCTTTTTGGAGCAGCAACATAGCTCGAACAACAAGAGAGAGAACAGCAAGGAGGACCCTGGTCTTGCAAAATGGATTAGGAACAACTTTAGGTGCCTATTCTTGGGAAGGAACCCAAGTTCTTTGCTGGGCAGAGGTATTTCTCTGCAGCTCTAAGCCAGTGTCAAAACCTTTTGTCCTTAAATCTTCCTCTTTGCGGCCTCCATCTCCCTTCTCACTAGCAAGGGCTGGTTTTCCTGGCATGGCTGTTCCGTCCCATCTACATGCTCCAGATGTTCTGCATTGATATGTGCTTTCACTTTATAGAAAACATTTATGAAATAAACTTGTACTTTCAGAATTATTTCAGAAATTACACTGCCATAAATGTACATCCTATTTAACAATACACTGTAATTGATAACTTCAGAATCATTTTTAGACTTATTCTTGACAGTTTAATAACATTACTTGATTATATCATGAGCACAACTTAATTTTAGGGTGGGATATCTTGACATTATGAAGTCCCAAATTTAAATACCTATAGTTAAAATATAATAATAATAATCATAATCTAAAGTGATTATTCAAAAAATGTAAGCTATCATTACTTACCTGATTAGCAGTAAATGAAGTTAGCAGATATACACCGTCTTCATATGCGTCTGTTAAAAAGAAAGAATAAAATACAATGTATTCGCTATTCAACTTAATTAACACGTTATCAAAATTTCAGTTCAAGAATTGTGTCC
>VYZV01013978.1:31413-42024 GCA_013401275.1 Pandion haliaetus | reverse complement strand
TCTACAGCAAGGGGCCAGAATAGAGCTTTCTCTGTCCTGCTGAGGACCTTCTTTGATGTCTGCTCCTCTCAGACAAATATAAGATGCTCTCTATTTATACTTGTCATGTATACATATAGAGTGGAATCCTGTAAATATTTAATATATTGTACACGTAGTGGAATTTTTGTTTTCTGATAAATACCGCATATAATTCTGGGGAAAATATCACAGCATTTCCCTAGAAAATGAATCACTTCAGTATAAAATCCTTTTAAGAAAAACATTCAATCAATTCTGCCTTTAAACATTTTTCTGTCTTGAGCTGAAATAGAGTATGAACACTACAGAATTGTGAATAGTTATCTAAGTTAAATAAAAATGGATTCAGTGGAGTGAAGAGCTTTTTGCTTTCTGTTTTTTTCAATAACTCAGGAATAGGCTCCCAAATTTAAGCATCTTACCCAGCACTCAAGACATTCTGTCCGAAAGCACCCAAAGAATTCAGTCAGGAAGGAAATGATGCAGGTAAGGTGAAGAGAAGTGCACATAGTTGAAGACTGCGAATTACAGTGTATAATTGTAGAAATACTAGTAGTTCTAGCTGTTGGCAAAGCAAGATAAGAAATGAGGGAAATAAAAAAAGTAGCAGCCTTTACATAGCACAGGGAGAAACCTACATTTAACAATTTTTTTTGTGGTTTATTTTAAGAAATCTTAGAAAATTCATATTCCACAACTCTCTCCTCTGTGGAATATTAATTTTGTGGAAGCCTGAACCTGAAGACAGTTTTTTCTTCTTTCCGTTGGAAAGTTAAAATATGAACCTTAAAAAAACATCGTGTCCTGGTGGAAGTTCAAGGCTGTGTTTCTTACTGTTTGACCTGTAACACACCAGCTGCTTTTTATATATGCATTAAGGTTACTTGTTATTATAAAGTTTTGGAGTTCTTTAATAAGAATTAGTAGTTAATATTTAAGTAGCTTAGTGTCTTTTGGTGATTGTCTTTGTTTAGAAGAACAGCATTTAAAATCTTCTCCACTATTCTTTAAATGACTGTATGACTATCAAGCAAACTGCAGGCTTTTAAGGTTAAATAAATAATGACAATTTTAAAGAATATGGTCACAAAGAGTAATGGGTTAAGTAGCCCCATGTAAATTCTAACTAATGAAGATCTTCTATGGTCTATAGAAAGGACATTGCTACTTTAGTGGTTAAATAACTGATGAGTTTAGGGGGAAAAATATTCTGAACAGATATGAATAAGCTTTTTATAAAAAACCTCAGGCTGCTCAATGGTTTTTAATTCTACTTATTTTTTTTTCTCATTATATCAGTATGTGGTAAGCTCCAGAAGAATTAGAAATTGTCAAAGAATTTTATTTTAAAAGATTTCTGTAAGAAAGTATTTCTATCAAAATAAATGTGTTTGGAAAGAAAATATTAAACTTAATTTTGTCAAACTAATTTCATTGGTAAAATAAAATTCAGTAATGTACAGATGTTACACATTACCATACTTAAATTTTCTGTCATTTTGATTTATAATTCCACTTTGCTTTCAATTTTTTACTCTTCCCCCATTTTGTATTGCTAGTTCTTTTCATTCTACTGAAAAAAAAAAATTGAAATATCAAAATGGTAATGCAAACAGACATATTTTCTCTTTTTTTTTTCCAAAAACAAAGGAAAAATTATGTCTGGTTTTTTTTCAAAATATTACTGCTCATTGAAATGAAAACTCCATGTTTGGTATACACACAGTTTTCAAAAGAAAAGTCTTCTTGTGCCTGTGATAAACTATCTGGAATATTAGTAAGAAATTAATTTTCAGATTTCAATATGAACGATGGAATAGTAAAGAAATTAAAATACTGTTTTTTCTTTTTCCTTTGGATACATATTTTCCAAGTATAACCCCTTTTTGACAGTGATTTAAATGCTGTGACGATAATTTTCCTATTCATAAATAAAGGCAAACATTTTGGGGTTTTCTGAGAGTTCCAAAAGTGGGAGCAGGGGAATCCTTTTTTCCTCACTTTCTCTCCATTGGATTGCAGCAAATTATAGGGATCTAAAGTTATTCATATGGTGGTAACAAGAGGCATAGCATTTTCAAGAATTAAACCCAGTTTTGGGGAAGATAACAAAGGAACAAATAAATGGTTACTGTTGTGTAGGCACAAAAGGGAAAATTCATGCAAAATTAATGAAAATGGTTATCCTACTCTTAGAAATAAGTATTATATTCCACAGTCATTGTTTGCAAGATTGCTTTAAGCAGCAGGTTTTCTTACTCATTTCTGCCTTTCATGGCCTATAGAAGGTAGAAACTAAGGACCATTCTGTTTGGTCAAGGGAGTTAATGCAATGTATTTTCCAGGTCATGAAGGCAGCAACAAATCCACCATGAGGTCTGGAAGCACAACAAAGTCATTCTTGAAGGAAATGCCTTCCTAACAGAGCTATAGCTAAACACAGCTGGAAGTGTTTTACAAAATGATTGCATCTTTTTACATTAAAAAGCCAATCATTATCACTAATACTTCTTAACAGCTAAACGTGAGCATCCTCACTAAGTTCTGGTCTTATCCAAATCTCATTTTCATCAGGATCCCAGGTAAGATGAGGCACAATATGAACATGCTTTGAATTTTAAAGGGTTTCCTTTTCCTGCTTAGGTGTGTGAAACAGCTGACTGTGCTCTTGTACCCAGCTCCATCGACATGCTCTTCTGCAAGCAGGTGCTCACAAATCCCAGCTGTCTGAAATGACCAGACTTAGGACACAGGTTTGATGCAAAGTCACAGCATCTGTGGCATTATGTTGCAGCTAAGAAGCCTTCAGCAGGACTTGACAGTTCAAGCTGTACTACCCCTGCCAGTGCAGCTCCAAGCTGGCTCCTGCCTGCCCAAGAGGAGGGAGCACAGGCACACCCAGCTTTTGTTATCACAGCCATAATAATAATTCCGTTCTGGAAGTCTGAAATTGTTCTGGTCTCCTAGAAAAAATAACAAAACATGGGTTCTTCAGGAAGAGTATCAACTCTACAGTTTTAAGTTTGTGGATGAGAGCAATCTAATGTCAGCTGCAATTTACATCAGCTTTTGCTCCAAGTCATTTGAGCAGAGAACCTTAAATAAAATCTCTATTATAATTAGAAGAAACTATAATCATCATAAATTGCTAAAATACCAATGTTGTGGTAAACAAAGTTGACAATATCAGTGTGATAATTATTTTAAAAAATAAATAAAACATGTTCTGTCATACTTGACAAATTAAATTGCGGGATGTTTTTTATATGCAGAGGTTGCATACTGTTAGTGGTAATCAAACTAATGATTTGTCCTTGCCACTTAGCAAGGTTTATTTTGCGTTAGTGAAAACATAAAGGCAGCACAGTAGGCATACTACTAGCATCTATATCAGAATACAGATAATATTGATATCCTTCTTATACAGAAGGATGAGAGCACTGTGGAAATTTTTATTTTGTCATCATTTCCCTTCTCAAATGGTACTCGGAAACCGAAAAGAAGGCAGAGGTATTTGCCTGTCTTACTTATCTGTGTAAATTTTGAATTCCTCTTGTGACTGCATATGGTTTTCATGTGTGAGTAGAAGATACAGGAAAAAGGAGAATTAATGCTCCATCCCATGTGACCAGCACAGGGCTTTGAGAGGAATGTGCAGAAAATCCCAGTTATTAATTAGTTTCATCTCATTCAAACTTGCAAGTCTCTAAAGGAGTCATCCTAAAGGCTAAACTAAGCATGCTTTAAGTCTGACTTCTTTGTTTTATGACTTGGAACAAAAGACAAGATTATTTTTGCTGGCGTCTTTCTTCCTATATTTTTCCTGATCTATGTTGTTTTTTCTTACTCTTCTAATGCAGCTCTATGTTATCGCGAACTAAACACTCTATTTAAAAGCACTAACAACTCCTGTCACTTTAATGTTGGAAAAAGACTTTTCCTCAGCTATACAATTATTCAGCTCCAAGTAGCTGAAATGAAAGTGGAGGTTACTGTTCTCTCATATAATGACGTATTCACTGTTCTTATTTCTTTCTCTTACAGTCTTAATTTCGGCAAGCACACCATTGCAATTTAAAACACCCTTCTCTATGAGAGGCTGATTT
The DNA here is from genome assembly GCA_013401275.1 of Pandion haliaetus. Taxonomy (NCBI): domain Eukaryota; kingdom Metazoa; phylum Chordata; class Aves; order Accipitriformes; family Pandionidae; genus Pandion; species Pandion haliaetus. The sequence continues at coordinate 37,897 of VYZV01013978.1, read as the reverse complement.
GAGGGCTTCTCTTTGTTTCTGTAAAAGAAGAGCTGTGACTTTGAATTTGACTTTGAGATTTTGCATCCTGCTGTAAATATATATTTTTTGTGAAAAACCTACCAATCCCCTTTCTTCCCCAATTGCCACTTGTTTTTTAGGGGGAAAAAAATAAAGACCTGATGTCTCCGGCCTGCCAATGCTTACAGATCCAGAGTCAAGGAAAGATGCTATATTCACTGCAGCTTACATTTTGCCTCTTGTGCAGAGCAATAGGAAAATCTTTGTTCGGTCACCAGTAGGTACCGTGTCTGCTGAAATGTTTCCATGGAGACCCGGCATAGCTGAGCACCGCAGCCAGTGGCAGAGATGCACGTTATAGCCCTTCCACGGGTACCTACCGCATTTACTTCTGCAGCTGATGGAGTGCACAATGAAGGCATCTCCCTTCTTTAGGAATCTCACTTTGCTAGAAATTTCATGCTGATTTCCTAAAGAATACTTAAACCTCTGTAAACTACACAAGGTGGAAACAAATAAACAAACATATAAGCATGTCACACAAATTTCACACTATTCCAGTGGTGCTTGAGGAAACTCAAAAGCCCTATATACTTGAGATTCTCTTTTTTGAGTTTGGGCTTTATTTACATTTCAGATTTATTTATTTCTAGACCTAAAATCAAACAAATACTGTCTTCTTTAGCATGAGATTACTTTAACTCATTCACTCCTTTGCATTGAGAATAAAAATGATACTTTGTGGAATATCAGATCATGAGTGGTTTACGTAAGCACTTTGACTTGTGAATTAGTTTCTCAATCACAGAATGGTGTTTGAAACCTAAAATTATGATTGAAAATTTTTGTATGTTTTATTTGGATTAAATTTTTCAGTAATTTTTTTTTTCTTTAGAAAGTACATGTTCTCTTCATCAAGGTTAATAAGTGGAGAGGAGAAACAGCTAATGGAAACGTGCTTTATTTCAAGATGCAGGTGTTCAGTTTTGTTTTTGGTTGTGGTATCCAAACCATGCCTCATTCCACAACACTTGATGGAACAAGATGTTCCTAGGAGAAAGGCTTTGACATTAAACTCTAGGATGTGCTTCACATATCACAGGTAGATAATAATTTTTTTTTATTTTTTTTTTTTTTTTACGACTAAGGGAGTGAAATCCTGACCTTATTAAAGGCAGTGTTAAAACCGTATCTTGGCTTCTTTAAGGTATTTTTTAGCAAAACCAGAAAATTATTAGTACTGCTGTAGAAAATACTGATAAAAATTAATTTTAAATAGTTCAGACTTTTCTAGTCACCAATGCTGAAATGAACTAAAACTGGAAAAAGATGCCAACAGAATGCTAAAATTATTCTGGAAATGTATTATGAGACACTAAATGAGTTTGATTTGTTTAGTTCTGTCAAGCAAAGGTTAAGAAGAGATATGCTGATTCTTTATAAATAAAATCTTCAATATCTTTAAATAATTAGAAAACTACAAGCATTTGTAGGACTTAATTCTACTTAAATCTTAGTAACATTAAATATCTACAGGTGTTCAGCTGCTCACTCAGCTCAACATGTGTTAAACCAATCATCGGATGTGGGGTCCAGAGGAATTTGTTTCTCCTGATTAGGAAGAATTTGTGCAGAGGCAGAATTTCCTTTTTTTTGTAGGCTGGAGCATCATCATCTGGGAATTTTATTGACAAACGTCCAGGAATCTGGTATGCTGATAATGCTTTCACTTCCTCCTGCTTTTTTCCTGTGGTATGCCACAGTCTTTTGGTGGGTGTCAGGAAGCATTTCATGGCCCACGGCATTTGCTGGTATGTGGGATCATGTTGTGTGGTCCCCCTGACCTAGCTGTTATTTGTTTGTTAGCACAGAGGTTAGGGCCTGTATGTGGTGACTCAGGTGGCCTCTTACAGTGTCCTGTCCCTGTGCCTGCCTGGATGGAGGATCAGTATGAATATGAAAACAAAAGTCACACTCACAAGAGCCTGTTGGGTCCCATTTAACTGAAAACATTATCTCCCTTCAAAGCTGCTGATGCCATGGGTCACAGATGTTGTCTTTGCTGGAAGGTCTCTGAGGGAGGCAGGAGAATTGAATTCAGCCTGGTGCAAAAATAAGGGAACCCCAAGGCACTAACTTTTCACAAACGATGCTTTCCCCTTTGTGGTCACACAAGACACTGTGCTTGAATTCAGAGGGCTCCTGCAATGAAGGAAACAAAAGCTTGTGAGAAATTCCAGGTTTGATGCCTGCCCTAACATTTCCCAACCTCCCCCACCCCCAAATCACAGTTTGCTGGAGCAGTACTTCCACTTGCTGTTGAAAACATGAATATTTCTCATCTGTCGTGTTCTCGTCTCACATAGTATTTTGAATAAACTGTATCATAGCTACGTAGGATTCTGCTGTAATGATCCTAAGACTGTTAACTCATTTGACACACCCCACCATTTTCAAAAAAGTTTGAAAGGTTATGATTTATTAAACAAGTCTGTGTTAGATGAGTTGGAGACTCATTCTGCTGCAGAAAAGGCTCTTAAAGTCTGAGCTAGCTCTCTGCAGCTTGGCAGGTATGTCTAAACCATGCTGCGGTCACAGATGTACCCACGGCTCAATGTATCCTGATCCAACAAGTGTCACAGAATGGTTTGACCTTTATCTTTGTAAGACAAAAGATTTGGGTCTATTCCATCAGACCTGAAGAGCCACTCAGTCTGACACAGAGATGAGGATGGACAAACAGATTATATAGAAAATATTTTGCCCCAAGGTCTTATTCTGAGAGGTGCAAAGGTGTTGTAACACATGAAATGAAGATGCATCTTAGTGCAAAGTGGTTGTAGCCCTGCTTACTTGTGCTCAGGTTGGTGAGCCTTGTGGGCACCAGTCAGCATTAGACACACAGTTGAGCAGAGGATGACATTCAGAACTCTATTTCTCTTCAGCTGAATAGAGAAATAGGTAGGACAATATCACAGCAAAGATTATCTTCAATCACTTGAAGGAGAATGAGCCATCCTATTTTCAGAGCTCCTCTCTGAAAAGTAAAAGAAACCAAAGAATTAATCACAAAGCAAAAATCCTGTCTTTTGCTTCCCTTTAAGAGGTGATCAGGTGCAGAGAATGCTTGACCCTTAAGTCTCTTTAGCACGGAGGACTGTGCCTTCGCTGTTTGAACACAGGCATGGTTTCTGCTCAGCTTTGCAGTGGAATTTAACAACCAACTTGAGCTGAAAAATCACACAAGGACTTTCAGGATCAAACTTTTTATGCATTCAGTATCCCAATACTCCATCTGCTGTTTCCTTGCTCCATATCCCATTAACAAATGCTAAGCTGCAGATTGTTTTTCACATAGTAATGAGCTGCATAAGTATGCAAACAAAACAAAAGTTATGTATTTCTGTTAGAACAAGTGCCAAGAACACCTCCTGTTGCAACACTACTAATGACAGGATAGCAACAGTGGAATAAAGAGGGTAATTTGTAGTATTCCCAGGTCAGCTGCACACATGGTTTCTCCAAAAATAAGTGAGGCAATTTGTTCTATACTTACAATGCATCAGATTCATTCCTGCTTTAATTGCAGTAGCCTCAGTGGATCTGTATCATGGAAGAATTCAGCCTTGCAATTGGAAAGCTTCCTACAGATGGTGGTTAAAAAAAGGTGACCAGCATAAATAATGTCATTATCCCAATTAACTGGAATTGATTAATTCATCCATCCATTTCCCGAGTGATTATCTCAAATTAAAATAATTGCCTGGATAGCATTCCATTGATAAATCCCTGGGTGAAACAGAGATCTTTTAAATAGCATTTTACTCATAGGCCAGCACAACCACCACTACCTGGCAGTAGGGAAACATATTGCAATCTGCTACAGCTCAGCATGAGGACAGAGGAAGCTTTGGAATGTCTCTAAGATACACAGACTCCTGTATTATTATTTGTATAAGCACAGGGTTGCTGTGGAACGGGACTTGATTTGTTGCAGAATGCAAGGGGATGGTGCCTGCTGTAGAGAGCTTACATTTCTAAGCAAGCGCAGACACATAAAAGGAGCACAAAGAAACTATGAGATAATATCAGCAGGCATAGCCAGCCCTGGCAGAGACATCACAGCAACCTCTCATTGTTGTATATTTTTGTAGGCATCACAGTAATGGATGCGTTTTCAAGCACATCTCTGATGGTAGCTAGCTCTGTTGATGCTTACAGAGATATCCTCCCAGCTGTGAAAGTGATAAAAGGTCTGATGACACCTGTGTGAAAACATAAAGCATGGGCAGGGGAGCCTGACACCACAGACCTACCAGAGACAAGAGTCCACCTTCTGATTGTGATTAGGAGATGATGGGTGTGACAGGGATGCCTTGAAAAGGCAGTTTCTGAAATCACATGGGAAGTGTGAGAGAGATATAGAGTAGTCATTTAAAGAAAGGGATAACAAGCTCATGCGAGCTGGATGCTTGTAGCCACAGTATAGCATCTGCTAAGTTCAGAGAAAAGGCTGTTCTAATAAAATGTGAGAGTATGCATAGATGAAGATGAAAAATTGCATCTAAGACAGGGTTTGTATAGAAAATATGCGAAATTCAAGCATAGTTTGCATCTAAAAATGTTAAATTCAGAGCTGAATAGGATGCTCAAATTACTGGGCTGTGTAATCACTCAGTACAGTAACTGGTACACTTTTAAGAAAATGAGGTAGGAGAAAGCTTGGAATAAGAAACTCATTCTTGTTGAATCTGATCTCCCAGCTACGCAATGAGAAAATGTCAAAGTCATTACAACTTTAATTTGAGCAGAAAGACAGTTATATGGTACTGAGAGACAACCTTGAGTTGTTCATGTAAGTAATAGCAAATTATTTTTATTTACAAATAAGATAGTAACAGGAGAAGGCATGGAGGAAAAAAATCTCCATTGGCTAAGCATTGGGGAATGCTGCAGGGAACTGGTAGAGGGATAAGAAAGGTTGTTTATGGGGCATACTAATAAAAAGATAATGGCAATGTACAGGGGGTGGGGAACAGATAGATTAATGGAAACTAGTGACAAGCAAATTGACTACGTAGAAAGTGCCCAACACATCATAGAAGATGAAGCTGAATTCTGGTTTTAAGCATACACCCTGTAGAATCTTTGTGGTTCCTTAAATGTAGGCATCTCATGAAAATTGTGCAAGGCTCCCATGTGGTCTCCAGCCACCCCTTCTGCACTGTGTCCTAATCGTCACTCCAGGCAGGTTTTTCAGATACCTTGTTGTGCCTCAGATGCACTAGATGTCTGTGTTTAGGTAACTGAATACTGTACTACAGATGGGATTCAGTTCACACTTAAACCTCCCAAAGGTTTTTGTATGATGGTGTCTACAAACATGTTGAGAGTTTGCATTCACATTGCAGTCAGTACAGCTGGTGGGGCTTGTGGAGCAATCCATGTTCAACAGCTAAAGTACAGAGCTACTCAAAGTGCCTAAATGCAGCTAACTAGTGTCATCTGAGACACCCTAGAGGATCTGGAATTCACGTGGTGTAAAACAATGAGATTGATGCCAAAACATAAAATAAATATCACGTGAAATGAAGTCAATAAGCCACTTGAAGAAAAAAACCCTTTTTCTTTCTTCTTTTCACTCCTCTTTTCCCTTCTTCGGAGAGATACTTGGTTTCAATATATTCTTACCTCCAGCTTAAACTGTGTCTTCTGAGACTCAACATACCCATGGGCAGTACAAGCACAAAGCCTTGGTTACAACACCAGCTTACTACAGCAAGCAGCTGCCCATAACTGATGGCCTCTTGACAAAATTAAGAATTTTCATTAGTAGGACTGCTGCACAAAGGATCTTGAGAAACGTTTATATGCACAATGTTTATTTGTGGGGTCTGTAGGTAATGGTTGACATTGACTTCAAAGTTACCTTAGGGGATAAACAAAGAGGTGGAAGGAAAGGCCAGGCAGGAAGAGCAGTGGCGGGGTCTGCAGACAAGCATTCTCCTCTGAGTGAGGTGCTTCCACTGCAGCAGGTGAAGAAGATGAAGATGACCACAATGATCACTTTTGCCATGCTTTTTCCCTAGCGATATATACTTTCCACTTGACCTGTTAAATTTCCCTGTTAGTTGCTCACATTTATGACATTATTAATGCTGATTGGAGAATGCTTAACCAGGCATAGGCATTGCATGCTGGCTGGTTGCTAAGCTTTTGTGCATGTGTATTATTTGGTAATATTCAATAATTATTTAAATGATGCTATCTATTTTGTTATACTTTATGTTTTAGACTTCTTTTAACAAACTAAAAGCTACAAGATGAGGTGGGCATGGAGAAGGGGTGATTCTCACATTGCTATCAATTTCTTCTTATGAGAGCCTGTTGGAGCAAAGATATCTGGACTTGTAGGTGCAAATCAGTGAAAAATATGAGCATGAGAAGAACGGCATGAAACAAGGGAAAATACTGCCCCTGAGGC
>VYZV01013978.1:0-18872 GCA_013401275.1 Pandion haliaetus | reverse complement strand
TTTGAAAAATCTAGGGTAAAAAAACAAATTTTATTTTCATATTATATATATTATATGTAATGTTATATTAAAATATAAAAACATCAAGAAAAAACCCTATTTCTCCAGTTTGCTGATTTGGCTACCAGATAGTAATGCTGTTCAAGGAAAGTTCCCACACTGCTTCCCCCCATAAAAAAACCTAATATGTAGTTTTAAAATAGCACTTTCTAATTAGATGCAAAATCATAGCTCTGCTGAAGTGTGTAAAAGCTTATTCCATGGATTTCAGTGGAAGCAGGATTTACCTCAGAGGAGGTAAACCTAATTTTCATCCTGACTGGATGGCTTTAATTAGATAAGTGAATTAACCTCAAGGATAAGAACTTGGCAGTTCAATAGCATTGCACTTGGACTCTTAATGTATACAAATTCAAATATTTAGGAAGAAAAAGCTACCCTTGTATCTATAAAAACTAAAGAAAACAATGGCCGTACTTTTCCTACCTTAGGGAAATACCTCAAGCTGTGAAGTCTGCACTTCAAACTACTAAGGGTCCAGAATACCAAGTAAGAAGAGAAAGAAGGGATGGGGCACTTAATAACATCTGAGAAAAAAGGGAATCTTCCTTTAGCACAGCAATAACTGATTGTTTTCCCTGGGAACCGGTCCATACCTGTGCTTCTGCTGTGGGGATAATGAGTGCCTTTTCCATTTAGGAATCACTAGGTAAAATGGGAGAATGGAATTAGGTTAGCAAAGTACTCTAATTTCTGAGCTATATACAAAGAACATTATCTAATTCCACAGCAGGGAAAATTAGGTTTNCACAGCAGGGAAAATTTAAGGGTATTCAGAAAAAAAAAAAAAGAAAACAAAACCAAAAAGAACAAAACCAGGCATTGGGCCATCACAAAGTAACAATTAATCCAGTGTTGGTTTCAGGTTATGGATTTGACCATCAACCACTGAACACTGTGGGCAATGATCCCATTTGCTGACCTACAGGATACTTCCTCATTTTGACCTGAAAAAATAAAGTGTCTTCAAGAACCTAGTGTTAATGGAAATAAAATTTAAAATCTTTCTGAAAAAAACATCAGCCTGAAGAGTGTCAAACTTATCTTTGCCAATAAAAAATGGTTTTGTCAAAAAGGCCCCAGGCAACCATGAATAATCCCAAATGAGAAACATAACAGACAACATTTTGTTGTTTATCCTGAGGGATAAAGGCATAAAAATATCAAAACGGACTTGAAGGGCTACTTCAAGTAAAATAGAACAGCATAACAATTCAGTGAGTACAGAATATCTTAAATGTTGACAAGACAGATGTCTTATAAGTTACAAAATTTTTATAACACTGTGGGGCTTCACTGACTTTGAGCCCTGGTTCCTAAGATTTAATATTTCCCTTTAACTGTGAAAAGCCTCTTGCAGTTTTACAGGTCTTGAAGGCTTTACATAGTTTCATACATTCTGTGAAGCTTGAATTATAAACTTCTGTTAGCTGGAGTTCTTTCCCTTCTATCTAATTTTTCTTTGAAGCAAGAGGTACAGTTTAGTGCAATTGTTTCTTTAAGTATCTCACCAGGGGTGGCTGTTAGTCACTTACATGAAGTCCCTCCACTTAAAGTGCCAATTTGCACAGCAGGACCAGGCAGAGCAGTAGTGGCAAGACAGGGGATATTTAAAACAGTATTAAATACAGTAAGAAAATGAGTAGGAAAACGGAGCAAAAAAAGTGGAAAAGGAAAAAAAAGAGTATTGGCATCAGGAACATGGAAAAGCTCTGACCACTATAATAAATGATGGTAAATGGGTCCATTAACAGAACAGCTGCACAAGATCTTGAGACAAGAGAAGTGTGAAATGTAGATTGGGATTCATCTTCCTACACATGTCCAAGACAACAAGACTTTTTTATATTTTACAGAAAACGCTGCACGTAACTCTCCCAGCCACTAAATCTAGGAGAGAAGCCCTCTCAGAGCCTGTGAACTGGCAGCTCCTGCCAGGGAGCTTCCTACCTCTGGTAGGCTGAAAGGTCTCTGCTTGCCAGAAACAAAGACAAAACATTGGGGCCCCATTTTTCAGAACAAATGAGCTCCTTTTCCCTGTGAAAAGAGCACAGAAATGGTACTTATGCTTCTGTCCTGGTCCTTTAAAGGCAATAAATGGCGTAATAAAATGGTTTTTGCTGCAGAGTTCAGCTCTAGATCTCCATCTTTAAACAAAACAAACACTGGAGAGGGGACTGTTTCCAAAGCAAGCAGCATGCCATCTGACTGGGTGTAAATGAGGGCCACAGCAGCAGCTTTCCTAACAGGAGGAGCTAAGGCTCTGCTATCCACACTCCCATCAAGGTGCTGTTTACTTGTAGTACACAGTCTCACTCATACCCTATTCTGCTAAGTGCTGTCACACATGATGAAAAGTTGTCCCTGACCCCAAGGCCTGACAGTGAGCATACAAAAGCAGCAAATAGATATCAGATGAGGAGCTGAACATGAGGGACAATTCGTAAATAGCATAAAAAGCAATGGTCAAGACATGTCAGCTGCTTGGTTAGTCTTCTGAGCACTATTTATTCCTAGCTATGGGGGTGGAGCTATTTTGCAGTGTGCTTTTTCCAATTCGCTGTGGTGCCTAGGATGAAAGCTTGAAGTAGAAAGCAAGTGTTAAATACAAAAGAGATGAAGCAGAGACGGGCACAAAAGCCAGCAGCCTTACAGTGAACATGCTGAAATACAAAGAGTCAAAAGCATCAAACGAGAATGTTAAATGCTTTTACATAGAGGTTTTGAGTGAAGTATATTTGCAGTAGCAAATTCTCATAGCTGAAGAATTTGAATGGAATACCAGGCGGGTTATGGCAATAACCATGTATTCCATAGCAGAAGCGCTATCATGTTTTTTTCATAGCCGAATTATATTTGAATAGAAAAAGATTTGAATAGTGAAGTCTAACAAAGCATAAAAGAAGACACAGATTTCAGGGCGACTTTTTATTTTCTTCCATTGACATAGTGGCTGGTTACAGTTTGGAGATGTGAAAACTCAAGAAACAATTAAATAATGTGGAAAATACTCTATAAAGGGATGGATAAGGAATAACATCCTAGGATGCATATTTTCCTCACTAAGAATGAGACATCAGGAAACAGATTAAGTAAAAATGCATTGGTTTATTTGAACAGGATATTGCTTATGGAGAAGTAGCACAGCTTTTTGTCCCTGTCTCCCTTCCCTAGAGAAGGAAGGAAAATAATGCTGAAAGCAATTGGGGAAGAACTGCTCTGATCTCTACTTATTTTCCTACTGTTAAGTTAGGCTAGATCAACGGAAGGCAGGTTTAAGGCAGGGAAAGCGATTTGGAGGCTGGAGGAAAAATGACTATTTTCAAACAAAATTTCCAGTAAAGAGGACTATTGGGAAAAATGCATCTTACTTTAGCTTTGTGGGTAATGTTTTGTTGACAGTATACTACCTAAAGTTGCCTCTGAGATTAAAATCAGGAGCTTCCATCTGCTGGCTGAATGGTCCAATCATGGAGAAAGTGGACAGATAACAGCAAAAAGCCTCTATTTGATGTTCCTGTGTAAACAGACTATGAGGGGAAAAAGAAATCAAAATCCCTGCAAACCATCCTTACATCTGTTTGAATCTAAATTTCCTTTTTCTGTGCATGAACAATTGGAATTGTGCTGAAGTCTCAAAAAGATCAAAGGTGAAGAGAGCAAGATAGTACTGGTCCTACAAGAAAGCAAGGGTCAGAAAAGAAACATGAAGGGAAACACGCCAGAAGCAAGAAAGGAGGTGAACTGAAGACTGTGCTATTATTTTTATTATTGTTCAAGAAATAGTTCAAGGCAAGTTAATGTACTACCAACTAAGCTAAAAGCTTTCAGGAAGTTGGTTTCCCTGGTAACTTCCAGTGTTCAAACACTTGTTCCTCAGCAACTCTGAAATAACTTGTCTCTTTTCACTAAGGAATGAGTTACCAAGCACCTAGTGAAGGGCTAGAGTACATTCATAGGTAGGTAATAGAGAGGATCCGAGCTTCATCCACACTTACTTAACAGAAACTTGTAGCAACTTGTTCACAGTCTTGTTCCCAAGCAGAGGTTAAGGTAAGAGATAGGGGATCTGGGTAGGTAGAAAAGCTTACCTTTTTCCATGTTCTGCGTTTGACACTAGGTTATGGCTAGAAATAAATAGTAATATCAGCCTTGGGACATGCTCATCCGATGTTGCTTTTTTGATGTACAACTGATTTGGTAGACTGTAGCAGATACTACAGAATAGCTGTGATCAATCATTTCACCATCTGCATGCAACCTCTGCAAATGCCAATCAGATAGAGATGGATGGTGCCATCGGACAAAAGGCTAGGAAGCCCTTATGAAAAGGATATTTGAAATTAATGGCTATTTTTTTTCCTAGATCAACCTCAAAAGTGAGCTCTCAACTCAGCTACTCTTGGAAATTTCTTCATATGGATGCATTCCTGTTGAGTTATGCCTGTTTGTAGAAGTTGACCAGATCAGAAACAGAATTAGCTTAAAAATTGCCTGCTTCCTCTGTGCTCAGTGCTGGTTTCAGTACATTACACTTCTTTACTGACATTACACTGTCATGGGGGCAACATTTTAACCAGGGAATGAGATCACTTGCCAAATAAATGAGTTAGTGCATCTGACCGTTGAAGATAGTGCATGCAGGTCCACTTAATTTTGGCTCAAATGAAGCTGAGAAAATAAAGCTGCTCTAGTCAAAACAGGTGTTTAGAGGTCTTTTGTCATCTCAGTCGTAGGTTTGCTGATCATATCAGTGGAAGATTTATTCATAGTGTTACCGATTTTCCCATTCATGACAGGTGGAATAGGATTGGACCAACCAAATCATGTGTGTTTGTAATTAATTTTATACTTCAGTAGCTTAGGGATGCTGTAACTATGAGTAATTGCCTTATGCTTTCATGGCAGGCGTTCAGTTACCTTTAAGCAAGTGGTAAAGGTGACACAGGGTAAATCACTTCATGTTCACAGAAAAATGTGCAGGCAGACCAAATACTGTTGTACCTAGTAAAGTACTGCTTTTTGAGCATGATGTTTATCACTTAAGCCTAGACTTCCTGAATAACTTAGACACCAAAAGGCAGATGCTGCAATCCGCAACACAGCAGAAGCCTACGGTAGGCACCTCAGCTCCCTACACAGTGTGTGGGAAGGGCTAGAAAAGGAAACAAATAACAGACCAGAGATGACTTAAAAGCCCACAAAGATGTTCTGTATGCAGCTGTTTTAACCAATGAAGACAAATCTATGGCTGAAGTCTTTCTTTTAGACCTCACACCTCCACCTGTTATAGTCAAATAAGAAAAATCCACATCATATAGGGGATGATGCACCTTCCTGGAACATTGTTTAAAGAAAGATAAATCATCCCACAGGGTGAACTTTCTCTCTCCATTCCCTAGAGGAGGAGAACAGACAATTAGTTTACCTTAAATGAGAATTTTTTTTAGAACAGAAGTTTGGGGACAGGAATCCAACATAAAGTATTCTTTTACCATTGAGAAATAGGATATCCTCCGAACAAGTCAATTGCATTAATGGCAATTGTTAATCGCTAATAGCATGCAGCCATTGAAATTACCATCTCTATCACTTTTAGGCATTTTCTAATACTTGTATTTAAAAACAGTATCCATCTTCTGTAGAATATGAATTAATTTCTTTCATTTAAATGACTCCTACAGATGTTTTTGCATCATATTTATAATAATTTATTAAAAATAATCTAGCAAATTTCCCCAAATATTATCAGAATCATTGCTAGCTGGGACTAAAATCCTCAGTAGCCAAAATCTTCTTGCAAGGTTTAGGGTTTTTTTGTTAGAATTTGCAAACTCCAATGAAGCTTTTAAATTATATATCTATTGAATACTTGCTACTTAGATTCTCAGAGAGATTTTTTTTCCCCACTAAGAATTTGCAAATCATGATCCCTGCAGTGTAGTCTGATGTCTAAAGCTGTGTTTTGAAGCTGTGTTTCGAACTCTTTGAGAGAAAAGCAGCCCACTTTCTCCAGATTCCCACCCACCTCAATTATGTTTCAAACAGTTTCACCTGCCACTCTTAAGACAGCTCGAAGCAAGACCTACAGAAGGACAAAGCTACCTTAATCTCTCAAAATTGCTGTGCAGAATTTTTAGATAGTTTTTTTCCCGATGCAAGTTTTAGGCCTCATTAGGTGTGTACATTCTGTGAATGATATATAGGGTGATTTAGGGCAGGTTTTCCTTTGCAGTGCAATGCTGTTCAAGCTCCAAAACTAAAGGCATTGTTAATATGGTTGCTTTGCCTGAACACAACACCATACGGAATGGCTACACTGCTATAGGGCAGCCTGAGCTAGTACCTGCCTTAGAACTTGGACAGAAACACCTTCTCATATGGAGGTACTTGAATACTTCTAAAATCATGCTGCTTTTCATTTTTTAGGCAGTGTATAAGGACAAAAATGCACCAGAACAACTAGAGGACTACATAAGCTAGCTGATAGAAAATACTGAAGAAAAATGAGGTAAAATGTGGCTATTGCTGTGATTTCAGTGTCTTTCTGTGAAAAAAAAAGAAAAAAAAAGTACTTTATTTCCAATCTGTATTCATCATCTTGAATCTTTCTCTGCAGCAAAATGTCCAAATAATTTTTTCTCAAAAACCAGAAGAATTAAGAATAACATCTTTCTCTTAACATGTAGCACAGCACACCCATCATTTAGGAGCTCCAGATATAAATCTTTGTGGATAACAGAAAGTAGATGTGGATATTTCAGATTAAGTGTGATACCAGCTATGTTATAGGCTCACCTCCCTCTTTTCCTGGCTCAAGAATATACAAGCGTTTTTCATAAAGGGGAGCAGTGTTAAAAGAAAGTTAGTGAATGCCAAATCTGGAATTTAGAGAACCCCAAAATAATTGTCCCTATGTTAAGTAACATCCATGTAGGAAGTGGGAGATGGAGCTTGCCTTTTTTTTAAGACAGGAGAAAAATGTGGGTCTTTATATCCTAGGTGAACGCTCAAAACATGGAGTTTCTGGATTAAAGGTGTGTGGATACAGGTCTCCTCTGCACAGGAGCTGATCTAGTGGCTGTGCCCCAGGACTGCACTCAGGTAAGTACCTGTGCAGGTGAATGCTTTGCATACTTTGCTGCTCTATACTGTCAAGATCTGAGCAGTTCTCGGTATGCCAAAAAACAAATATTGGAAGTTTACAGACCTTTGCTATTATGATGGGGGGAATATCCAGTGTTATGTGACTATTGAATTGGGGTTTTGAGGATATGGACTTTGACATCTATAGGGAGGGGTTGACAAACTCATGGGAAAGTCTGAAGGGTTGTGAGGTTAAAGTTTGTATGCCCTGTTTTCTACTGGGGAAAAGGCACTTATTCAGAAATAATACTTTGAAGTACAACTGAAAAGCAGTGTGATGCTAGAATTAAGACTACAGAGGGCTTGATAGTGGACAGGATGTGTACATCAGGAAATTTTATTTCTCAAATAACCTAGGAAGAGCAATGGTTACACATTTATAATTCTGCAATAAGTATGGAAGTCACTGTTTTGACTTAGCCCAGGGATTGCCCTATCATTTATTCATCAGGAAATGTAATTAGGTTTAGATGTCAGCCATAATTTGGCAGGCTCTCTCACAAAGCTGTTATGTTATGGACATTCCCTACTTTGGAAATGAGGAGGCTGTAATCCACCTGAAAAAATGTCATAGATTGTTTTCTGAGTTACTGACATTTCAGAAAGCTAGGTCTTGGAATGTTTCGGGATTGATATTCTGACTGATGAGTTACAGCACAGGTGACTAATATGGATCAGTCACAAGGAAAGAACAACAGAAGCAACTCCAAAGCATAAAATGAAAATTTTATCCTGATGTTCTGTGTCATCACTACTAAAACATCCCTGACTTGCTTAAAAAAAGAATAAAAAGCACAAAACAGATAGTAGCATTCAAATAGAAGGATTTGATATCTTAGAAGTATTTTACTTATTAAAGATACATTTCCAAGAGATAAACCCAACAAATCATTCTAATAATAATAATTCTGTAATTCTATGTGATCATGATAAAATTGCATTTATTATGTTGTATTTGGTTTCTGTGGCAAGGTTTTGGTAGCGAGGCGGAGGTTTTGCAGGGGTGGCTTCTGATGAAAAGTTGCTAGAAGCTCCCCCTTTGTCTGACAGAGCCAATACCAGCTGGCTCTAAGGCGGACCCGCCGCCGGCCAAGGCCGAGCCCTTCAGCGATAGTGGTAGCGTCTCTGGGATAACAGATTTAAGAAGGAAAAAACAGTTGTGGGGCTCAGAAACAGCAGCCAGATTGAGGAGTGAGAACATGTAAGAGAAACAACATTGCAGACCCCAAGATCAGTGAAGAAGGAGGGGGAGGAGGTGCTCCAGGTGCCAGAGCAAAGATTCCCCTGCAGCCTGTGGTAAAGACCATGGTGAGGCAGGCTGTCCCCCTGCAGCCCATGGAGGTCCATGGTGGATCAGATACCCACTTGCAGCCCGTGGAGAACCCCACGCCGGAGCAGACGGGTCCGCAAAGGAGGCTGTGACCCCATGGGAAGCCCGTGCTGGAGCAGGTTTCTGGTAGGACCTGCGAATCTGTGGAGCCCACAGAAAAGGTTTTCTGGTGGGACTTGTGACCCCGCGGGGGACCCACGCTGGAGCAGTTTGTGAAGAACTGCAGCCCGTGGGAAGGACCCACGTTGGAGAAGTTTGTGGAGGACTGTCTCCCATGGGAGGGACCCCACGGTGGAGCAGGAGAAGAGTGTGAGGAGTCCTGCCCCTGAGAAGGATGAAGCAGCAGAAACAATGTGTGATGAAGCTGTGCCCAGGAAGAAGGGACAGGTGGAGGGAAGGTGTTTTGAGGTCTGGTTTTATTTCTCATTACTCTACTCTGGTTGAGTGGCAATAAATTAAGTTAATTTTTCCCCAAGTTGAGTCTGTTTTGCCCGTGACGGTAATTGGTTGAGTGATCTCTCCTGGTCCTTATCTCGACCCGGCAGCCCTTTGTTATATTTTCTCTCCCCCGTCCAGCTGAAGGGGGGAGTGATAGAATGGCTTTGGTGGGCACCTGGCAACTAGCCAGGGTCAACCCACCATATATGTGCAAAAATATGGGTTTTGAATCAATATATGTGTTCTCTGTACTTCAAAAAGGCAAATTTCACAAAACTGGAAAAGTGAGCTAAAGAGAGTAGGAGGAAAAACTTAAATGGCAAAGATAATGCCGAATTGCTTAAATAATGCTTCATTGCATACATAATATCTGTAATTTTTTAATAAAGAAAAAAGCATTCTAAAGATTAAAAATTGAGATGATGGTAGAAGTACAAGTGTTTATAAGAAGAAAACAGATAAATATATTTGAAAGCGCACAAGTTAAGATATGTGGATGAGTGATGCAGAAGTAAAAAAGTACTCATGAAAATTTACTGAGAAGGGATAGGGCCCCTAAGAGGTAATGTTTTCCCTATACCAAGGGCAAAAGCAGTGTGATTCATCATTAGATCAGACAGACAGATACATACTATAGTACAAGAAGGAAGGAAGTTAAAGGCATATCAGAAACTGCTTGCAAATCACAGTGCAGAGCTCCAAAAACCATAACTAGATGCATCAGTGCAAAGCTCAGATACAGAACATACAGTGTCATCTTGATCACTGGAATCAGGGACATATTTTCAGTGTGACCAAACTAAGATGTATCTGAAGATAATAGAATTATGTAGTCTAATAAAATCACCAAAGATGTCTGTTTTGAAAACACTCCTTTCAGGCAAACAAATGCCTCAAAATGTCCAGCTCAGACATCACTGAACTAAAATCAGACATAGATCTGACTCCTAGAGGGCTCCAGGGATGCCCACCTGAATCTTCAGTTCCTAATCCCATGTAATTTACACTGAAACTTCACTTGGAACTACCATTACTTCTCATAGAGCAAGATCGTCCTTAAGCAGTCATCAGAAGAGGGGCAAGAACAACTTCCCTTGCAACTAAGATTATTTCCTTATACTCAGGATGAGGTTTAATGAGTTTCTCTGGAGAATGTATTTTTCCATGAATGGGCTGGTCCATCAGCATTGTTTATTTATTGCAGGTGTAGTGACAGACCATTTTTTTCTAACTTCCACAGGCATATGGCTTCCCAGCACACCATGAAACAGTATTTATCTTTCTCCTTTCTCAGTATGGCTTGGATCCATAATTGAGCCCTTAATTTCTTTTCGCAAAGAACTAAAATCTGCCTGTTAAACTGCCAGGTGCAATGTGATGTTAATGATAGAGTACGGCATAATTCTGTAGTATTAATAGCTATTTCTAGGCATGTATGTACCTGTCCTATTCATTAATTCCTTTCTGACTGTTACATTATTCTTTCTCAAACAGTATTATTCCTTCTATCCTCTAGAAGACCTTTGTGTCCCTCTTCATTTTTCTCTTCGCTATAATTAGTTTTAAATCACATTTCCTTAAATTAGAGAGTTTTCAGTCCTCTACACTGAATGAAATTTCATAGCTTTGAGTTGGATATCCCTTTTCATATTTGATAAAAAAATTTAAAAACCCTTGCTAATCACTTATCACACAGGTCAGAAACTTTAAAATTTTATGTTCAAAACTAACCTATAGGTAGGTCTTAATGTTTTTAATGCACACTGTTTCATCAGTAAGATGGTAACTTCTAAGCACTCAAAGTTGCTAGAGAAGCTCTTAGGTGTGAGGAACTGCAAATGAGGGCATTTTATACACTTGTTAAATGTGATCCTTTTTTTTAAAAAAAAAGAAACACAGTTAGAATCCAGATTTTTTTTTTCTTCGTGATAATATAGAGCATGTTTTGTACTCTGAAGTCAGGTTTCAATGCTATCACAGTCTTTCTGTCTGAGAAATAAGTGGTTTGCACCACTGCAAAAAGCTGAAAAGATGTTAAAATGAATACTTCTTCAGTCCCATTTGCATAGCTTAAGTTGCTCTGAACATGATATCAATGACCACCTCTATCCTGCTCTGTGGGGGAGGACTATCCATACTGGAGCACTCTTTCTGCATTCCTAGTCTTGGTCTTGAAGGCATCTCTAAGGGTCCCCAGTTCCATTCAACTCCAAACCAGATTTGTCCCCTTTCCAAATTTCCGTTTCCCAGTAATCATTCCTTCTAGCACCTGGTGACACACCCCACTTGTCTGCACCATGCATGACCTGTTGAAGGTCCATTTGCTGTGTCTCCCTTAGATGTCTAGGCATGGTACAGATCAGCGGCTAGTAACCAAGTTGCAAGGGAAGGATGGAAGAGGCTTTGCCGTGAGGCATATATAGACACCTTCAGAGAGGGACTCCATAGAGTAGCACCGTGGAGGATACATATATTAAGCAAAGTTATCCCCTGGGATCTGTCTTTCATAGCAGCCAATGCAACCCATCACAAACTCAGTGCTTGCCTGGAGTGCAGCAATCTCTTCTGCTGCATGGCCTGTGCAGATGGAAGCATACCATGCTCTAATTTGCGTATATCACATCATCCATATGGTCAGCCACTTGAATACCTACATAGGCCGGACTTCATCTCTTTTCTTTCCCAATTCCTGAAGTCCTGGGAGCTCAGGAAAGAAAGCAAATTGAGTCACCCATGGCTCTTCTGGATGTAGATGTCATATAAAGCACAGTACCTATAGTGAGCACATCTGGTGGGCTATGTGACCAACGCTCTGAAAGCTTAGCTTTAGGGCTCAGGTAGTGTCTTTGGATTGTAAAATGATAATTTATTTCAGTTAAATAACTTCTGATTCAATGAGGGCTGTGCTTAAAATCAATCCTGTAGAATTCAGCCCTGTAACTAAGTTACCTATTTCGGGACTAGTATTGTATTTCTTGCACACCCACATCTCTCTCAAAATTGCAGAGATGGGTTGACCACCAGCAAACATTGGGTGAGCCCTCAACCATCACAACAAATCAAGAACAGGGCTTGTTTTGATCAATGATAATAAAAGTTATGACATTTATGCCAGTAAAACACCAGTTCACATCTGTTGATGATGGTGGCTGAACTTGTAGACAACACCTGTTTTACTTGTGAGAACAGACTATATGTGCCACTATGACCATGTTCAGTGTCACTGAAATGCATAGCACTGCATCTGTTTACTGGCAGCTCTCCAGCAGAGCAGGTGTGCCACTTTTCAGGCTGCTAGTTAAGGGAATACTGCTGTAGATCACTTTGGTCCATTAGATATGAGGATACGTAGGCCCCCAACAGTGAGATAGTAGGACCCCTGGCAGTGAGATACAAGGAAGAATTTGTGACTACATGGGTTTGTAAAATCATGAATTAAGATGTCTAGAGGATAGAAGGCTGGATAGGCATATCGACTAACAGATCACATAATTCAGTATTTTTCCATTCCTCAATGATATATTTTCTGCCTGTAGCTAAAATAAATGCACACATTGCACACATGGATTTCTGACAGAAAAAATATGTTGTAGGAAGAAGACATAAAAATCTGAATGATTATGCATGGTAATTAAAAAGAAAGACTTGCAGAGAAGCTTAATGAGAGTGAATCAAACCCAAGTAGGTTCATTTATGTTTGACATGAATTGTGAAGAGGCCATGTCATTCTAGAAGGAAATCTACCCATGACACTTACACAAATTGTACAAGAAATCTCACAATGCTAAGTTCATTTCTGATACAAATCTATTGATTACATTGGGGTTTATTTTTTGTCATTATTACTCCCTGGATTAACTGCCAGTATGGAAACAACCCTTCCCACAAAGATCCTCGGCGTACATACTCTTTGATCAGAGGCTCCAAGGGAGCACAGCTACAGAGCCACTAACTCTCTGAACTAAAGTAATGCAAATAGTGCAGTCGTACTTTTTAAAGGATGACCTGGATCTCTCTCACACACTGAATAGTGCTTTTTACAATGTAGCAGGGATAGCACTTAAGAAAACAATTATTTTATTTTAGATATATAAATGAATGTTCACAGAAATGTGAAGTAATCATCTTTGTGGTATTCTGTGACTTGGGTGTAGATTTCTTTTCAAAATTTTATCTAGATGATCTCTCTAGGCAAAACTGGTAACACTGGATTCTAAGTCAGACACAATGAAGAGCATCATTTCTGGATGAGGACAGATTGCATTCCTCTCTGGCTTTGAGGCCGTGCATGTCAATCAAACTGCAATTAGCTAGTAGCAATGGTAAACCAACTAATACTAGCTGAAAGGTAAGACAGACCTCAGTCTCTCCTTCAGGTAAGTTACTTCTAGACTAATATTTGCAACCAAATGCTACAGTAGTCTCTATAATCAAAGAATGCATGTTATTACTATTAAAATGGGGTTTGTTAAAATATTTAGCTGATTTTGTTATATGTCAAATTACAATTATCACAGCTTACAAGTAGTGTATTTATAGGCATGTAAGGAACATATACATACATTTCTCTGTGTAATCAGCAGTACAATAATGTTACTCTTACTGGTTGCTTAGCTAAATGAAACCAAGTATTTAAACCATGTCCTGAATGTACTTTTCCTATCTTCTCATAATCTCTTCAATAAATATAAAAACAAGGAAGAAATTTCTGTCACTATAAAGAAGAGACTGTTTATGCCTTTTCTTTGACAGCTTTACTGTGTCTATCATTGGTAGACACCCAAAGTCAATGTTCTTCAGGTGAAAAACAGTAAATCAACTAATTACATTTTCCAGTTTAGTGAAAATGTATTTACATTTTTACTTCAGTTGATTTAGTAGATTTCAAACCATTTTCTTTCAAAACACTTTTTTCCAAGACCCTGATAAGCAGAGGTCTAAAAGCAATTGTAGGAGCCATAAGAAATGAGCTCTAGCAGTGGCTGGTAGGTAGTAAAACACAAAGGAATGATAATTTCTTGTTTATCTCTCCTCAGTTTTTTTCCCCTGACTTCTGATGATAGTCACACAGCTATATTTTTTCTTGCCAGCTTTTTATTTTTTGATGGGATATGTACTTATTCTCAAGGCAGCTTTTGAAATCAGTTTATGGAACTTTTGAAATCAGTTCTGGTTTTTTTTATTTTATTTTTTTAATGTGCTCTGAAAAGTTCACATGTTGCTGAGGATTTGGGAGGTTTCTGGTAAAAAGAATTAATTCAAACATCTTCCTAAAAGCTGCTTTGTTACTCCTCAGAATGCTTTTATGCTTTCTTTATTCTGTATGCACTTCAACAGCAATCACCATTCTGCTTCCTTCACTTTTCTTCCTGCCTATTTCAGTGGCATAAGGAGGTGACAAGCTCATGTCTTGATGTTGTTGTTAGATTCCTATGCTGGGAATGAAGTTGCAAAATATGAGTAGTTGCCTATGTCACAAAACCTGTATAATGTGTAAGGATCACAGCTATAGTTAAGCCCAATGAACAACTGTTTTTACAGAGATCAGCATTTTCTAAATGATTGGTATTTTCAACTGGAAGACCATGGAAATGTCTTGCTNAAACTCGTGGGTTGAGATCAGAACGGTTTAATAGAACAGAAATAAGAAAAAAATAATGATAATGGTAACACTAATAAAATGACAACAGTAATAATAAAAGGACTGGAATATACAAGTGATGCACAATGCAATTGCTTACCACACACTGATCGATGCCCAGTTAGTCCCCGAGCGGCGACCCCCACACCCCCAGTTTATATACTGGGCATGACGTAACGGTATGGAATACCCTGTTGGCCACTTTGGGTCAGCTGCCCTGACTGTGTCCCCTCCCAACTTCTTGTGCCCCTCCAGCCTTCTTGCTGGCTGGGCATCAGAAGCTGAAAAATCCTTGACTTTAGACCAAACATTACTTAGCAACAACTGAAAACATCAGTGTGTTATCAACATTCTTCTCATACCTAGCTCAAAAACATAGCACTATACCAGCTACTAGGAAGACAATTCTATCCCAGCTGAAACCAGGACACTTGTACACTCAGAAACATCATTATACACCAAATATAGCCATAAAGTTTATGTAAGTCCAGTCAAGCTACCACCTTGTATTTGGGTAGGAACACAGGGACTGTGAGAATGATCAAGGCAGCCTATGTCTGGGATCTTATCTGCAGTCTACTCAGTTAGCACCTTCACAAAGAGACACAAAAGCCAGAACTGCAGTAGCTTTTCTGAGTGCCTAATAAAAACGATATTGTTTACTTTCTTAGTGTTTTAGAGGTCACATTGTATTAATGAGGTGAGAAATAAAATCAGGAGAGAGATTAAATAAAAGTTTTAAAATAGTCTGAGTTCTGTGATTAAGTTCAGTAAGAAGCTGAAATCCTTTTGTGAAAATAAAGCCGTCTGTGTGAGACTGTGTTGTGGTTTAAACTGCCATTACAAATTCTGAATCTGAAAGTAACTTAGAAATTCCAGGCTATTTACTGAGTATCCAAATTACTACTGAATCAATATATTTCTGCCATTAAAGGAAAAAATCCATTTTTTGTAAGAAAATGAAAACTCTTGCAACTCTTCATAGAAGCAACATTGAAGATTTGCCAACAGACCAACACTTAAAACAGCTACATTCTTTGTACTGTAGACAAGGTCAATAGATCTAGAGAAGTTGCATCGGACATCTAAGTTCTGGCAATCAGCTGCTAACAGAAAGAATCTCAGTACCCTATGGAGTGTTGTAGGAATATCTGTGGCATATCAGACCACCAAAGAGTATCTTAACACTCTACTTCATTGATCTAGGAACCTTTCAATAGCAACTAATAAAAGAAACCTAGACAACTCCACCTGGATGCTCAAGCAAAGCCTTGCAAGTCCCAAGAACACAGAAGTCCACTGTTGCAATGGTGCAACTTGAGTATTTGAGAAAATAGCAAGTTAACATCTTGATAATAACATGAAACCATAGCAGTCAATCGAGCTAGTGAAGGTTATAACAGACACACATTGTATGTCAGGAAGAAGATACTCAACAGGCTGATAATCACTGTTTTTAGCATGTAGCATGAACAAAGAAAGTGAGATCAAGCAGTCAGTGAATGACAGGTGGAAAACTGCTGGTAGAGAGAAAAGGTGAATCCTGACCTAAAGCATTTCACATTTAACCATTAAAATATATCTTTAGTATATTTAAGCTATATTACAGCCATATCAGTAAGGAATATACATTTTTTTTCTGGGTGAATATTTCTCTAGTATTGTCTATAATAACTTTGTATCTCATTAGACACTGAACCACAATCATTTTTGGTTAATAAAGGCACCACCAACTAGTAATTAATGAAAGTGGCTGAACTGTTCATACTTCTGACTTTGAGTCTTGTATGGCTCCAGAAAAGGCAGCTTTATTAACTCCCATCTATTTTTAATTGTTTAAACATGAAGTTTAATTTTCAGGTAGCAAGATAATATAGAGAATGAGTGGTATTCATTTCAGAACATTCTGAATCTCTCAAGAAGATCTCAAGATTCTCGAGTCTCTGATGAACATAAAAATTTTCACAACAAAATGCTCTCAATATAGCCTTCAATCTGTTTAGAACTTTTAAGACAGTTGGATTTATGTTCAAAATAGGTTTTTCTTAAACCAGCTGAACCGCCTTTTGAAATTATGTACTCTCTCATAAAACTGATGGACAACACCTTTCTCCATCATGCCATAGGAGCTTCAAATGTATAGGGGGACATTTGTTAAACAAAAATGTAGGCATCAAGAAAGCAAATGTACATTAGTGATTAAACACTCCAATTCCAGTTTGCTTCTTATTCATTAACGTACCCATTGTTAATCTAATAATGCATTTTTTTCAGATTTATATAGCAATTAATGACTTCCCAATGAGTTTATTGAAATTATTATAGAACACTGTCTATGTCCACCTACACCTGTAATCTGCTAAATGATTTCGTAAGCAAGAAATTATCACCCAAATAGTACCTGATGCTACTTGAAACAGATAAACTGCAGTTACTCACTATTTTTCCTTTTCCTGAATAAAATAGGGTGTTGTGAACCTTTCTAGCTTATAGTAAACTTTATTTTTATGTGCATTACCTTATGTGAGTGAAGAGTTCTCTCTTAACCCCTTATCTTGTATCATAGTGTACTGGACAAGACTGTTTCATTCTTTCTAAGATCAGTTTTACCCAACCAGGAAAATGTAACTAGCTTTTTGTTGGCAGCAGGTAGCATCCTTTTTCCAATCTTCATGAAGAAAAGCTTTAGGAGAAAATTTGATTCTACTACTTCTAAAAATATGGTTTTGTAATCTTAACTCCAGACTCAGATCTTGAAACCAGATGCCACGAGCCTTAGTAATGTTGCCTGAAAATTAAGAAGATACTGAAAA
This sequence comes from Pandion haliaetus, assembly GCA_013401275.1. NCBI lineage: Eukaryota > Metazoa > Chordata > Aves > Accipitriformes > Pandionidae > Pandion > Pandion haliaetus. The sequence goes on along the minus strand of VYZV01013978.1, from coordinate 1,444 downwards.
GTGAAAAGTTGTTTGATTTCTAGCAAGTAGAAGATGCCATCTGAAACTGAGGGATTAGGGTGATAAAATTCCTTAACTTTGAGTAAGACAAACAATTTGAAACAGTTTGGGATATGAAATTAAATTTTAATTGAGATGTTGACAGAAAAAATGTATCACATTCATTACAACCTGTCCTCTATATTGATTAGTTGTTGCTTAGTGTTTATAACTAGTCAGTCATCATATTCTGAATACTACTGCAAACAGTATTATATGCACATGTTGCAACACTCCAAATTCACTGTATAATGATTTTTAATTCCATGACAGCTTCATTTATAAAATGCCTGTGATCAGATCCAGTTTAAGCTCCTCTGTGTAACCACACATTAGTTTCTTAGCTGAGGTGTCTTCCTTTGAAATTAGTAATTAAATTTTAAAATAATTAAATTTATTTAAGCAGTAACACTGACTGTACATCATGCTCCCTATCAGATAAAATTTTTCTCTGTCATTAGGGCTAATATTTAAAAGTCAGTATGTGAATTTCAGATCAAAAATAGTTCAGTCATCAGCATACACATCTGCTATGATGCTTTCACTGTATGCTTTTAATTCATATATTATTCCTGGTAATTGCTTGGCAAATTGAATTTTCTGAGATGTCCCTTTCCTCTGAGGAACTGCCTAGTTTTTCCAGCTATTTTGGTGTTTTGTCAAAAAATGAACATACAAAGTTTTGGGATGACTGTTCAAAAATAATGAAATAATTTTTGAGGAATCATTTGATGCCAGATCATATTGCAAAGATATCATACATCAGCAGATATTTCAGCATATCCAGAATGTTTAGTGTTTTCTGGAGCATATCATCCCGTTTAAGAAGAGGTATGCTATGCTGCTTTCAACATGTACTTTCAATGTTAAATCCAAACTACTGAGGCTTAGCACACAGTCTCACTAAGTTTGAGTCAATGATGATGAACGTTTTCAAAATGGTGCCCTGTCCCAAGTTGGCCCAGCAATCTTCATTTCATGGCAGAAACAATTCTGTGTATTTTTCTATTCAGTTCACACAGAAATCAAATGCTATAAATATATGATATAGAACGATCTTTATGGCAGATGATGCATGATTTCATAACGTGTTATGGAACTATGGAGTTTCTAAAACTTTTAAAACCAACATATGGCCATATGAAGAAAATCACCGTAAGAACATTTCCTACTATTCTGCTGATGAGCTTTTTTCCCACTGTTTCTTTTCCTTAAGAAAACAGTATCTCCATTATTATTTTAGTGTCTCAGCCTTTTCTGCAAGTACCCGTGCATACCATATTGTTCTAGCATTATAGCTCCAGTGGAACAATATTTGCTACCTCTCACTGCAGAATTCACACAGGCCTAAGCATCTCTGCCCAAAGATCCCCTTTCTGGGTCAAAACCTAAGGGAGGTATAAAG
>VYZV01013975.1:0-10635 GCA_013401275.1 Pandion haliaetus | reverse complement strand
TCAGAAGAAATCCAACGTAGACTTGAAGCTGCTGGTATGAAGGGTAAACGATTGACCCTTAAAATCATGGTCAGAAAGGCTGGGGCACCAGTGGAGCCTGCAAAATACGGAGGTCATGGTATCTGTGATAATATCGCCAGGTAACTACACATGGAAAAAAGAACGGTTGGTAGTAGGCATGAGCACACTTCTGCAGGATGTTGAGCACCAAAACTTACAGAAAGACAGGACAGAAATTTTAAAGTGCTTGGTACCTCTTTGTCTACATATCAAACCTGCACCAAAATCAGAAGTAGAATATTGTCACAAGTCCTCTGTGTTTGGGTTGTACAGATGTGGTCTTTTGGTCATCAGCACGGAATGTAAATCCCCCAGTGATAAAAAACAGCATATTGGGAGGAGAAGGAAGAGACTAAGGTGTCTGAATCAGAAAGAGAGAATAATTTTAACAGTTGTCTTTTGCCTTTGAGTTTCTTCAAAGACAAAAATGGGGGAAAAAGAAAATACATCAGAAGTTGAAAAGTTTTGGGGCATAGAAGAAACAATTTGTGGTTTTCAGAGGAAACAGGAATGGGAAAGAAGGAACCTAACTCCACAAGTGTATTTTTTGTGGTTTGAAATTGCTTTCTTGAGAGAATGCACTCTTGCATGTTTGTGGATGCTACTTAAAAATTTAAGTGAGTTAGTGAAATATTTTCCAATTAATTATTGTGACTCCATTTCTCTTGGTAGGGAGGTACATTTTTTTTCTTTTTTACTTCAATAATCTGTAGTTTAAGGTTGCTTTTAATTTGATGATAGTTTCATGAAATACTAGCTGGTAGAGGCATTTGATCTTTTAAAGGGTTTGTCTTCAAACAATAATACATACATACATGTATATTGTTGGTGTACATTTCTCCAGCTTGCTCAATATTGGAGCTGGTTTTCCTTTCACAGTACTTGTGGAAGACATGTTTACATCCTGCACTATGACATGTATGCAGCAGTATTTTTATTTCTTTCAGTGACCAGCTGAGTTGGAATGTTCTGCTCCTGCAAACTGTTTCCTCTCCCTAGCTGTGTAGTGTTGGGTACTTTCCTTCTTCTTGAGGGCTTTCTGCTGTTCCTTGATAGGTTGGTCAGAAGCTGATTGTGACAGTTGGAGTCAGTTCTCAAAGAAAATTGCCTTTGTACTTGTCAAGAAGGATAACTGATCAGTACCATTCTCATTCAAGTCTAGAGTGCATGGGGGCTAGGACAGTATTTGCAGAATTACTTGCTGCAGAAGACTGAGAGGCCACTTTGGATTCTGAAAATTGGAGCTGGCATCAGACAGCTTGGACTGCAGTTGTCCGTCTTAGTACAGACAAGTTTCTTTGTGACAAATCTGTCTTTCATGTTGTGTCACCAATAAGTCTGCAGAAAATTTTTTCAGTCCTAGAAGAGAAAAAACAAGATCCAAATGGAGCTAAGAAAGTTGAATCTCAAAATAGCAAGGTCAGAGACTGTGCCCCATGTTTCGGCTGTTCAAGAAGGCAACTTGTTCATGTCTCTTGACCTTCACAGTTACCTTTTTTCATACAGTTGTAAGTTCCTCAGCAGAAGTGCTCTTGTTTTCTTGTGGATCGTTATCAATGTCTCTTTCTACTTGGTCTCACTGTAGCACTGTTGATATCGAGATGGTACCTGTGGAGGCTGCCCATCCCTGGTGAAATGGGATAACCGAGTTACTCTGCCTGGGTAGTCAGTTCATAGGTCACTGTTGAAGGAGTAGGACCTTCAGCTTCCACAAGCAGTACTGTTACTCTTACCCATTATTTATTTCTGATTCTTATTTGTTCCTGTTGTTCAACTGGGTGATACTAACTAAAGATTTTTTTCATCTCAAATTTATATATAGGCTTACATACTGAAAACACAAGAATGAAATCTAGGCATAGAGCATCATGTAGTTATATGCTGTTTCATNAGTTATATGCTGTTTCATACAAGATTTTCTCAGAACCTTCTAAATACATGTTTATTCTTCAGGCACACACTTCTGTATCAAAGCAGTTGTTCCTTAGGCAAAGGGATGATCCTGGCTTTTGTGTGAGGGTGTATTTGGCATCTTCGAAGATAGGTCTTTTATTCTTTTCCCTCCATCTCAGGTTGTTGTAACAGATGAATCCCTCCTGAACTGAAGGGTCATTTGCTCAGGGTGGCTGATAATGGAAGAGGTGGGCATGTTCTTTCAGTGGGTTAGAGCTTAACAGTAGGACTTGCATGCACAGGGTCTGTCTCATGCTTGTGACATACAATTCAGCTGTATTAAAAACTGAAACTACAAAATTCACCTTTCACTATCAGAAGCTCATCACCTTTTGGGATTGGTATATCAAGAAGAAAATCCATCAGTCTATACTTTTGTCTTCTGGCTGTCTTGAATTCTCTGAGCAGGCGATTTACTCTTGACAGCTTAAGAACATACTTTAGGATTGAGAGTGTGTTGAGATAGAGCTTTATTCCTCCTTTATTGGAACTAATGCCAGACTGCTTTCTCATGAACAGGTCAATGCTTTGGACCGCATTTCTGTGGTCAGGCGTGCTAATGTACATGTGCCCTGAAATTTCCTTAATTCATAAAGTCTTCATTAAGGTAAGATGAGGGGGCACCCAAGGATGCTAAGTTGTTCACACATAGCTGAAGCAGTTCAGATGTCAGGATCTCATTTGGCAGTGTCTCTGTTTCTGCTTCTGGCTTTACTAATGAACTCGCTAGCCCCAGTCAATCCAAATTACGCTATTTGATGATATAGGTGCTGTCTTTGTTAGAGCATTTATGTTCAGTCCAGTGAAAGGCTTTTTAGCAGTAGCAGGGTAAACTCTGGAAGTTGCATCCAGGCAAATGAATTAGAATCAGAGAGTGGTGTTCCCTTAAGTGTGCTTTCCCTGTGTACAGCCCAGTTCCAGCAGTTTTGGATTATTTACTGGAGCTAAAAGTGACCAGTTTCACTCTTCAGTTGAAGATTTTTCTCCATAGCTACCGCTCGTGACCCATTTCTTGTCCCCTTACTTCACAGGTGAATGAGTTGCTATGCTTTCTCATCCTACAGGTCAAGTTTTCCTAGAATGATAGTCACAGTCCTACAAAGGATTCAGACTCACAGATACACTTAAAATCAAGTTCAACTTCTGTGATTTTAATGGTGTTTTTACTGCATCATTGATATCAAGTCCTGATAGTACAGCGTAGACCTTTGTAAAATACTCTTCTGAAATCATCTGTACCTTTAAACCCATCCTGCATTTCTCCCTGATATTTTGCAGAGTTGCACCTTAATGGTGATACTCATCTACTTTTTCTTAAAAATGTTAATGTCTAAGACTCAGGGAGGTCTTCATATCATTCACAGGAGGAAGGTAGAACCAGACCTTTCTGGAGATCACTTGGCTGTTCATGGTGGTTTCTGACAGATTCAAAAGTAGAGTAAAATTTAAGGAGACACCATCAAAGTGTTTAGTAAGTTGTCAGCAAGGCACACTGTCAAAACACCAAGGTGGAATTTCCATTTGTCCACAGAGTTCACTCCATCAGAGTTAAAACTGCATCGGTTACCTCAGTGAGAAGAGTTTACATCAGTCCCATACATTTGATTAGCCACTTGAAATTCTGTCATTATCTGTCTCAAATGTTAGTCCATTAGAGAATCCAGAACTACCAAGCACAACCTCTGCCCTGCCAAGCTCTCAGGTGGCAATTTGTAAAACTCATAACCAGGTAATTTTGTAAGAGTTATTGCAGAAAATTGCGCACAGTGCAAGATGTGTATTTGGAATGTTGTTTAAAGTTACTTACCATTAATCCCAGTTCTTCGTAATCCACATAGAATCGTTTAGGTTGGAAAAGACCTTTTAAGATCGAGTCCAACCATCAACCATGCCCACTAAACCATATCCTGAAGTACTTTGTCTACATGCTTTTTGAATACCTCCAGGGATGGTGACTCCACCACTTGCCTGGGCAGCCCGTTCCAATGCCTGACAACCCTTTCAGTAAAGAATTTTTTCCTAATATCCAATCTAAACCTCCCCTGCTGCAACTTGAGGCCATTTCCTCTCATCCTATCACCAGCCACCTGACAGAAGAGACCAGCACCCACCTCACTACAACCTCCTGTCAGGTAGTTGTAGAGAGTGATAAGGTCTCCCCTCAGCCTCCTTTTCTCCAGGCTAAACTACCCCAGTTCCCTCAGCTGCTCCTCATAAGACTTGTGCTTCCAGGCCCCTCACCAGCTCTGTTGCCTTTCTCTGGACATGCTCCAGCGCCTCAATGTCTTTCCTGTAGTGAGGGACCCAAAACTGAACAGAGTACTCAAGGTGCAGCCTCACAAATGCTGAGTACAGGGGGATGATCACTTCCCTGTTCCTGCTGGCCGCACTGTTTCTGATACAGGCCAGGATGCCATTGGCCTTTTTGGCTGCCTGGGCACACTGCCGGCTCATACTCAGCTGGCTGTTGACCCACACCCCCAGGTCTTTTTCTGCTGGGCAGCTTTCCAGCCACTCTTCCCCAAGCCTGTAGCATTGCATGGGGTTGGTGTGACCCAAGTGCAGGACCTGGCACTTAGCCTTGTTGAACCTCATACAGTTGGCCTCAGCCCATCGATCTAGCCTGTCCAGATGCACATTCCTGTATCTGTTTCTCCCTCAGAGTTCCTTCTGAAAGTCTTGCTTTAGACATTTGACAACTGAAATAATACCGAGCAAACTCATGTGAACCAAGCTTGAGTGAAGGATAGTGCATCAGTGCATTTCTATGAGTACTGTAAAGTGCAACATTTTTGTCTGGCTTCAATAGATAGCATGTATATAAATATGTATTGTATTTGACAATTTAATGTGCGGACTGCACACTGAGAATGTTCAATTAGTAAGTAATCTGCCTTTTTTTGTAGAACATGCTTAGTTCTAATCACCTTCAAAAAGAAACCACAAAACAAAAGAACAGTGTTCAGTTTCTGTATGCCAAGAAATTATGATCTGTCTTTCTTTGAGGTCCTCTCTGGAATGAATACAGAATTGTTGCTGTCTTTAGGATTTGTGAAACAGTTTCCCTTTTAACCATAATTTTTTATTCTTTGTAGGACTGTGACTCTAGACCATGCAACAGACAGTGCAAAAGTAATTGGGAAAGAAACTCTAAACATGTTTCACACAATGAAACTGAACATATCAGATATGCGAGGGGTGAGTTAATGGGAAAACTGAAATTGATTCTCTTCATCAACCTTCTTTGTTGTCTTTCATAAATTTTCAGTTCTCCAGGGTAGACGATAACCGAACTTAAGCAAAAGTGTGGATAACAGTTGTGGTTTAACCCCAGCCAGCAACTAAGCACCAGGCAGCTACTCACTCACTTCCCACCCACCCAGTGGGATGGGGGAGAGAATCGGGAAAAAGTAAAACTTGTGGGTTGAGATAAGAATGATTTAATAGAACAGAAAAAAAGAAACTAATAATGATAATGATAACACTAATAAAATGACAATTGTAATAATAAAAGAATTGGAATATACAAGTGATGCACAAGCAGTTGCTCACCACCTGCCGACTGATGCTTACTTAGTCCCCAAGTGGCGATCCCCCCATCCCCAGTTTATATACTAGATGTGACGTCACATGGTATGGTATATCACTTTGGCCAGTTTTGGTCAGCTGCCCTGGCTGTGTCCCCTCCCAACTTCTTGTGCCCCTCCAGCCTTCTTGTTGGCTGGGCATTAGAAGCTGAGAAATCCTTGACTTTAGACTAAACATTACTTAGCAACAACTGAAAACATTGGTGTTGTCAACATTCTTCTCATACCTAACTCAAAAACATAGTACTACACCAGCTACTAAGAAGACAATTAACTCTATCCCAGCTGAAACCAGGACAATAATACAAAGCTTACGTAAGTTAGGCTATGCAATCATATTATGTTTTGTATGTTTACCTTTGAAAAACATGGTTACGAAGCCATAAATGTAAAAAAATGAAATTTTATTGTGTTATGGAGTAATCCACACCTTAAAACAGACTGAGGTAACAAAGTTAGACTGTATCTTCTACAGTTCTGTTAGCCCATGTAAGTTTTACTTTGTCTTAGAATTTTCTGTAAACTTCTGCACAGGTATTAGTGAAGTAACTAACATAAATGCTGCTTGTAATGCCAATCAAAGATACAGATCAGAGGAGTTTTTGCTCCAGGAAGTCCTGGAACCAGGAAAGTTACCAACCCATGGTTTGGCCTTTGTTTGAAGGTGAATTGCTGGCTCTTTTGAATCATGGTTTATTTTAGAACACTCTTGCTCATCTCAGTTGTTTTGTCATAGTAACGTGCACCCATGATAAGACTATTTTGGCATCAGCCATTTGTCAAAACAGAGCACAGAGGCTTTCTAAAACAAACCTGCGTTTATTGGTCACCTGAATGTAGAAGTAGGGTTTTGTTTCACAATGTTGCCTTGCAAAGTCAGCTCCATGGCTTGGGTTTCTTCTTGGAATTGAGGAAATATTTATCATCCTCTCCCTGTCTTTTCCTAGTGTCTTGTCTGTCTCCTTTGCTGTCTTTCTTGACTTCTTAGGTTGTTCTATTTCACTTGATTTCTGTAGCCCTTGTTTTAGAGGATCCTTCTTTAAAGTTAGTATACTTCCTGTGGGTGTTTGTCCTGGTTTAACCCCAACCAGCAACTAAGTACCACGCAGCCACTATCTCACTCCTCCTCACTCCCAGTGGGATGGGGAGGAGAATCAAAAAAAAACAGTAAAACTCATGGGTTGAGATAAGAATGATTTAATTAATAAAGTAGAAGAAACTATTCTACTACTAATAATAATAAAATATTATTATTATTATTATAGTAATAGTAATGAAAAGGAAGATAACCAAAAAGAAAAAAAAAAAAAAAGCCAAGAAAAGACAAGTCATGCACAATGCAATTGCTTACCCGCTGACCAATGCCCAAGCCGCGATCTGCCCCTCCTGGCCAACTCCCCCCAAGTTTATCTACTGAGCATGACGTGCTATGGTATGGAATATCCCTTTGGCTAGTTCGGGTCAGCTGTCCTGGCCATGCTCCCTCCCAGCTTCTTGTGAACCTGCTTGCTGGCAGAGCAAGAAGAAAATTAACTCTATTGCAGCCAAAACTAGGACAGTGTTGCACGTGTTGTTTTGCAAGACAATGTACTACTTGTGAGCAGGTGGCTCTGTTCAGTTCTGGAGGGGCCATTCAGTTCTAGATGATACAGTAAAGTGCAGCTGTATCCAAGGTCCCTTAGTGGTATTCCTTTGAACTGACTTCAGACACCTCCAATGTATATGTCTATATTGGAGCTACTCCCCTTAAGCTTCGCTTGTACATGAAGTGAATCATGCTTTAAAGTGTCCTTTTTCTCTCAATATCTAGAAAAGGTTCTAAAGTAATACCCTTAGCTGTTCATGCCCATGCTTGGGCAGATGAATTCACTCACTTGTCCCATAGGCTTCACATAACACTTTAACTCAAACGCTTGTCCTAAAAGGCAAAAAAAACCAAGGCAAAGTTGTTGTGCAGCACAGCATACACAGTATTCCAAAGGCTTCTTTTAAATTCTAGAACTCAAATCTCAAAATATTTCAAAGCAAAAAGATAAAAGTGCAAAGAAAAACTTTTTACGATGTTTTACTATCCCATTAATTGCAACTAAGAAAGTATTAACAAACAAAATCCTTGCTATGTAGTTATAAAGAAGGACATGGTGGAAATACATATACTACCTCCTTCATGCTTTCTGAGTCCTATATACAATTTTTTTTAAGTGTTGGTTTTTTTCTTAATAATTATCAAGGATTAGCAGTAAACTTGCAAAATGTACCAGTGCATTCTTAGGTGAGCACTTTCTTTGAACCCCTGCTGAGTTGGTATTTAAAAGTTAATGAAAAGTGAGGATGTCTTTCAAAATGAGGAACACCTCATCTGATTAAAGACTACTTTCACCACAGTACTTTCATCCATTGAGACTTTGCGAGAACCGTGTCTGGAAATGAAACATTATTTTTCTTATTTGTAGACTGAAGTGATGGATTTAATATAGATTGTCCTCAGGAAAAACATTGCTTTCTTGTACAGGTAGCCAGATTTAATACTAACCACTTCCTGGTCAGTACTTCTATATTAGTGTCTGAGAACTTTCATAACAAACGCATTGTTTCATGATCCTGTTGACAGCACTTTTCTATACCAGAGAAGTTAAGATGGTATTATCTTTGTAATTTCTTAGTTGTTGGATTGTGGTGGATAATCCTGGGATTTGTTTGGGATGTTTTTAGAGGCTATTTATGTGTATTTCAACATACTTTTATTTGTTCTCTCCCCCACCCACAACAGGCAGCCAATTTCAGAGAAGGCAATGCTATTATGAAAGAATTACAGAATTCTGGGGTTTGGGGGTTTTTTTAAACTTCATTAAATGAATGTATTAATGTTTTGGATTTAGGTTGGAATTCAGGTACAGCAGTTAGTTCCCATCAGTAAAACCACTTCGGCTCACTCAACAGTACAATCTGGACACTTACCTGGTGGATCACATTCAGTTATTGATCTTTTTCATGTTCAGAAAGCAAAAAAGTGCTCAGACGAAGAACGTAAGGAAGGTCAGTAAGCTTTGTACTTTGCATGTGTGATAATGATCAGTTCTGAAGGGATCCAACATTGATTACCTTTTGGAATACTTATTCAATATTATACCAGTACAAATTATTTAACATCAACTCCTTGAGAGTGGGTTTGCTGCTGCAAATGAAAATGCTACAAATAAAACTTTTTACAGGATTATTCCAGTCTTTTAAAAGTTAACAGTAACAAAGGATTCTTTGAAATAGAAAGTGTTACAATTATGGTATATATTGTATAAACTATTTAGCAAAGAAAACTGGAAATTAGCTTCACTATATCTTGAATCTCAGTATTTTTAACTATTAGATTATCTTTTTGTATTTTGGTTTTATACGTATAGTATTTGTGGCTGCTATGGACCTTGAAATATCTTCTGATTCAAGAACTTGCACTTTTCTTCCATCTCGTGGTACCCATCTCACATCTGGTCTCAATTCTACTGTTAACAACACTGAGTCTGCTGTCAAATGGAATGGCGTGCATTCTCCTATCAGTGTAAAATCCAGGCTTAATTTGAGTATTGAGGTTCCGTCTGCTTCCCAGGTAAAACCTGAGAATATAAACCATCTGCAATATACTGTAATAACTTGGGGTTGTTTGTCTTATTTGGATAGAGCAAAAAAAGTTACATTACACTTTTTTTAAATAGAAAGAGCTCTAGTAGAGTATGATGCACAGTAAAAGACTGTTATTGATGCAAAACTATTTTGCCTTAATAAAAGGATTTTTTAAAAACAGTCATTTATAGACTTAACTCAGAAAAGATTCTATTTATTCAAAGGAAGGAAATTTAGTTTTCCAGTATCTTTTTCCCTTCCCATCACTTGCAAAAGGATTGCAATGGAACAGGAATGGAAAAGATGCCGAGGATGAAATACTAAAAAGCATTACCTTCCACCTTTCACAACCAAAGCCTAGTGCCTAATTATAAAAAACACACAATAAGCTTTAGGAAAACTTCCATCAGAGGAATTAGACACATTCTATAGTTAATGCTCAATGTTTATATGATTATGATATGACGCAGATTTGTAAATTCCCTTATGTTAGCTCTTAAAAATTATTTCTGATTAGCTTACTCACTGATGAGTGGCTCAAGAATTTTGACAAGTACTTTGTGTCATTTTCATGAAGACAGAACTTTTAAATGTTTTCCATCCCTCTTTATGGCAGCACTATTCTTTGGCGCAGATGCCAATAAATGATAATCAGATAGTCTTCTCTACATAATTTTTAAAAGTCATGTATTCTATATCAATCTTTAAATTACACTATAAATCTGTCTTCAAGCTTTAGTCAGTGAGAAGGAACTGAACAGCAACTAGTCTTACACTACCTCATGTACTTTTACAGTGGCTGTGCTCAAAGTTTCTGCCAAAAAGAATGTCAAACTTGTATTTAGATTTAATTACCCATCTTCTTGTGTTTTTTCAAATTTTCTTCAAACAGTATTGAAGCGAAGATAGATTAACATTTGTACAGGATATCACTTTTTAGATGACAGGAGGACAATCTTTATTTAAGCAAAATATTTCTGTGGGGTTTGGCAAGGGGGTTGTGTGTTTTAACAAAGGAAGAGCCTCCTTATTTCCACCCCACATATTATTCAAGTGGACATCTGTTAGAAGGCTCTGCTATGAGCAAGCTGCACTGAACTCTCTAGGTATTTTAGGTATAAGCAGATTTACATGCTTTTCTGTAAAAATCTGTCATTTTAATTTCTGTAATTTAAATCTGTAAAAGCATTTGTTGACGTTCTGTTAACAGCTTTCCCAAATATTTATACACTTTTAGAAACACATTATGCTTTTGGTGAAAACTTTTTTACATGATGCAATACCCAAGCTAGCTCAGGATCTGAAAGCAACTTGGCTGAACAATATGAAGCTCCATACACTCAGATTCTGCTATAGGAGGAATATGTATGAACAAGCGAAAAATGCACTAGCTGTGCAGTAGAGTTCCTAAAGCTTTGGT
>VYZV01013974.1:1103-19547 GCA_013401275.1 Pandion haliaetus | reverse complement strand
TGTGAGTCCTTTCCACGGGCTTCAGTTCTTCCTAAATTTCCCTCGCGTGGGTCCTTTCCGCGGGCTGCTCTGCAGTCACACACTGCTCCAGCACGACCTTTCCCATGGAGTCACGGCCATCTTTGGGAGCCTCCGCTCCCCCGCTCACCTTCCTGGGCTGCAGGGCCATCAGCCTCCTCAGGCGCCCCTCCTCCCCCTCCTTCTTCACTGACCTCGGTATCTGCAGAGGGGTTCCTCTCACGTTCCCACCCCCACACTGTCGGTTCCCCTTCTTAAATCTGTTCTCCCAGAGGTGCTACCACCGTCACTGATGGGGTCGGCCTGGGCCAGAGGCGGGTCCGACTTGGAGCTGTGGGAGCTTCCAGCAGCTTCTCACAGGAGCCACCTCTGCAGCCCCCTCCCCCACTACCAAAGAAACCGCACCACATAAACCCATAACAGACACAAAGATGGATCAGGAAAACAGGGGAAAAAACAGTTGCTTAATTATTCAGATTAAAAATAAAGAATAATGAGAGTCATGTACTGCCTGAAGCTAACCAACCTCTCCTTTTCTCATTAGTTTCAACATCTTTGGAAATGGGAGGGGGTAAGGAAGAAAAAACTCTTATGGTTCCTGTTCCATTAATTGCTGTTGCATATTGTATTGTTTTAATAGCTGTCCCAATGAAGGCAAGAGCCCCAGTGTGGCAAGTCAGCTTCCTACTACCTGATGTTGCACAATGAATAATTTCTACTGGGTACACTAGTACACAAATTACATTGGAATTGCTTGTGTGTGTGTGTGTGTGTATCTAAGTAATATTTACATGTACAGGAGTAGAGTCAGTATGGCACTCGAGGTGCTTATATTTGCTGTTCTTGCAAAAAATACAGAATCATTGGGCCGAAATGAAGGCTAAGAAAAGGAATAATGAGATAAGAAGCACTGAGAAGGTGGTTATTCCTGATGAAGCTTCTAGTTGGCTTACACATAATTTTTATTGCTATAGAAGGAAGTCAAAAACAAAAAAAATGGCATAACAAATATATAAAGAATCATCAGTGGAGACCAAAAATGGCAAACCTGTATGAATCCTATCAATCTGACAGGGAAGTATTAGTAGGATGTAGTCTTGACTATTCAGCTAGGGAGAAAGGAATTGCATAGTGTTTTACTGACATGTCCCTAAAATCAGCTGGTTTTCAGCAGCCTTAAGAAAAGAGATAAAAGAATATTTCATTGTATTTGAAAGAAAGTAGTGTTGTGGTTTAACCCCAGTCAGCAATTAAGCACCACGCAGCCACTCACTCACTTCCCCCCCACACCCAGTGGGATGGGGGAGAAAATGAGGAAAAGAAGTAAAACTCGTGGGTTGAGATAAGAACAGTTTAATAGAACAGAAAAGAAGAAGCTAATAATGATAACACTAATGAAATGACTACAGTAAAATAAAAGGATTGGAATATAGAAGTGATGCACAATGCAATTGCTCACCACCCGCCGGCCAACGCGCCCGTTAGTCCCTGAGCAGTGTTCCCCCCCTCCCCGGCCCAGTTCCTAAAATGTCACATGGTATGGAATACCGCATTGACCACTTTGGGTCAGCTGCCCTGGCTGTGTCCCCTCCCAACTTCTTGTGCCCCTCCAGCTTTCTTGCTGGCTGGGCTTCAGAAGCCGAAAATCCTTGACTTTAGACTAAACATTACTTAGCAACAACTGAAAACATGAGTGTGTTCTCAACATTCTTCTCATACCTAGCTCAAAACCATAGCACTGTACCAGCTACTAGGAAGACAATTAACTCTATCCCAGCTGAAACCAGGACAAGTAACAATGCAGTTTTCTTGCCCGAATAGAAAAGATAAAAAAGGTTATCATAACCTCCTTCCCATACTTGAGCCAGATTGCATATTTTGTTCTAGTACTGGACCGTACAATGTAAAGGCACTCATTCTGTGATGAAGTAATATACCTAAACTATAGCCTGTTCTAAGGTATAAAGCCATAGTAGAGGTTCTTGTTAACTGGTTTCAAATACATGACCTTGAATTTTATACTACTGAACTTTCACTCCACTTTTTTTATCTTTTAAATAATTTCTCTTTTAGCATTTATCCCTAAATACATATCACCAACTAAATTCATTGGCAAACATATTTCATGCACCTGGCTCACTGACTAAAATATTTGAAAAGCTCTAGTTTAACACATATTCCTGGTAAACTCCATTTGTAATCTTTCTACCTCTTGGTTATTTCCTTTTCCAGCACATCCCAGAAACACTGAAGTTTCTTGTTTAATCATTCCCATTCATTCTCTAATGTCTCCACTAAATCACAGCTTCTCCAACTTCACTTCCCGTGTGACACCCTCTTCTTTGAATCTATGCAAATTTGGAGATTAAATTTGCCTGCTATCACATTCAGCACTATTTTTATTCGTAGCATTTCTTCTGGAATATGTATCTTTAGAAGCTAAAGTCTACCATAATAAGGAGGGTTCTCAGGGCCATTAGTATTTCTCATAATATTTCAGTTTTCTGTCACATAGGAGTTTATAGAATATTTCTAGGACTATACTTCTTTACTATCCTTCCCTAAAGAGATTTAAAACTGCCTTCTGTTTTATTCATGCTGTGTGTTTGGGTGTCATTAATGCTTAATATGTCATAGGATCCTACTACTTTTACCTTCACTTCTGTCTTCCCTGAACAGGATATATATATTGCTACTCTATTTCATTCCTGTAGTGTTTGTTTTTTTTTTCTTCCATTCATCTGTTATCCTCTAAAATGTCTGGGTGTGATATTTACAACTAGCAATTCAGATTTCAACATTTTGTAGGCTTGGGACACAGACAGAAGAGAGAATTTAGCTGCTGTTCCCTTTTCCCAAGTGACTAAGACCTTAAATCACTGAAGTCTTAAATGCCATGCCTATACCTCTCTCTTTACCTGTGCTCTGGTTAAAGTCTGAGTAGTTGATAGCTTGGAATGGATCTTACAAGTCTTCTGTAAAGCATTGCATTCTGGTAAATATATCAGAGCAATAGCTTTATAGGATTACTGGGCAGCTCCCTGGAAGGTGAGGGGTATGTTTGTAGATTTTTCCCTAAGTTTAACTCAATGAACAAGAATATGATGACAGATAGAGGGTAACATCTCTTTCAATTCACTTTATTGCTTTTTTCAGACTTCAAAGTTCAGAGGAGCACAACGGATTTGAACACCTTGACAAAAATCACACAGTATGTGCCCTTATCAAAATCTAGATCCTAAAGAAAATTGAGCTGTTATGCAGTATCTCTAAGCAGTACAGTTTCCAAACACACAGTTTAAGGAGGATGCCAATTTTAGTTCCACTATTACAATAGTTTCAAACGTACATAATGCCAGCTTTATCTTGACTGTCTACAATCAGTTAGGTTCCTTCCCTCTACACAAAATAAAATTAAAGTTGCTTTGGTTGAGGGTTATTATGGTAAAGAAAAAACTATTCTTACCATTATTATGTCGCTAAAATGATTTTGATATTGTTAGTAGTGACATAGTGTGCCAAAATAAAGAACACCGTACTATAATTCAGAAACGAAACCAGGCCTACCTTTTTTTTCTTGATTGGGGGTTTTGTTTCACGTACAGATACCATGATAGAAATCAATGCCTAAGCAGACAGTCTTCCCCATCTGTGAAATGAGAAGTTATCAGAGAAGTTATGTTCACTTTACAGCAACAGTCTTAGGACAACGTGTCTCCAGAATGAGTATAAGTTAGTTATGGGTGTCAAGGATAAGAACAAAACAAAACTTTGAAGGAAAAATATGAAAAGATACAAATGAATGCATTATTTCTTAAAAAATACTAAGCTATTTCTAGGACTTTCTTCTTTGCTGGTATTTAATGGCTCAGGATGACAGCTATGGCTCTCCCACTTGGTTCCAACTTGTTACTTGCATCAGCTCGTGGAACTTTGCCCATGGCATTGTTTAATGGACAACTGACATAGTTCTCCACCCCTCCACAGCTGAGGCTTCCCTCTGTCATGTTCCGTAACTCTGAAACAACCGGTGCATGAGTAGACATCAATATCTTGTATCAGCAAAGGAATTCCATGAGTACTTGGTGATTCCCCAGAGTTTGTTGGTGACTTTTCCCCTCTAAGATCCAACAAAATTTAATCCTTAGGGCTGGGGGGTTGCTTTTTGGGGATTTTTGGTTGGTTTGTTGGTTTTGGTTTGGGTTTTTTTTTGGGGGGGGGAGTTATTTGACAGGGTATACTTTCATTTTTTTAAGGTTGGTTTTTTTTGTAAGGTTAATAACCAACCACCTAATTAAAAAGACACACCATATATTCAGGCCTTCTTGGATATTCTCTTGTACATTGATAAAACTTATATTGTAGATTTCTTAACTGATAATTACAATATGGTCAGGTGCAAATCCAGAGAGCTTAAAATCTTCCTATTTCAAAGTTCCTTTCCCACCCCACACGCCAGGCTGGCACTAAGCCTTCAGAAGCATCCAGACATGAGATGCAGGGATTTACACAGACTTCAGGAGACTGAAACCAGAAACATTGTAGATTTTTAGCTGTTCTGTGTAAACTAGATAAAACTGGCAGCAAACAAGAAAATTCTTTGATAAAACAGCAGCTCGTATAGGAAGATTTTATTCTGTTGCTGTTCTGCATGCTGAAACGGAGTCCTGGGGTATGAAACTGTCAGAGTATCAATGAATATTGAAGTTGAGGGATTTCTGCCAATTCATACCAGCCTAGTATCTGGCCTAAAATGCAGTTATACCTGTTTGTCCGTTTAATCCCACATTTGGACCATGTTATCCTTCAAATAAAGGCTGTTTAACTTGTTTTAATCTACATTTATTTTTTTCCTACAAAATATTTGGTAAACA
This sequence comes from Pandion haliaetus, assembly GCA_013401275.1. Classification (NCBI taxonomy): domain Eukaryota; kingdom Metazoa; phylum Chordata; class Aves; order Accipitriformes; family Pandionidae; genus Pandion; species Pandion haliaetus. Next base: position 14,655 of record VYZV01013974.1, on the reverse strand, counting down.
ACATTGAGATAAAATAGCTGAAATCAGATGGACTGAATACATTTACCTCACAAAAATTTGCACATTGTTGATATATGTCCCCAAAGGATACCTACCTGCTGACACTAGAAAGTTGTAGGTGCGAGGCATATTTGTTTCTTTTTTAAAGCCTAAATCATGCAGATGTTGTGTTTGATGGGGAAGGATGTGTGCTGGTGTTGGAATTGTGGTCTGCTGGTCTTGCTCTGATTCTGCCTGCCTACAAAATCAGCATTTTTAAGCTGACTGTCTAAGGATGCACAGGATGCTACAGACTTCTTAGTTTCTCCAATTTCCATAGCAGTAACACTGTGAAATCCCACACAAGCCAGTGCTGTTGTGCTATACAAACAAACCTCTCAGTAAGGCTGATCCCTTTTCCATGCAGCTTGAAGGGAAGCTGAATGGCAACACACAGAATGGCAGCACTCATCTGTAAGTGGCAAAAGAAAGGTGAAGCATGATTAAAGGAAACATGTTTAACAACAGACTCCTCCTGCCACCTTCCTACCCCGGCAAGCCATTAGGGTTTTGCAGGCACTGTGGCAGAGATAGCAAACTGGTTAATCATAGTGTTTGCATCTGGTGTCTGAGCAGAGAGGATTTCCTTGAGAACAGTTTTTCATTTTCTTCACTGATCACTTAGCTGAGATCCAGGCTGAACTGACAGCTCTCTTGTTAGCAGAGTCATCCCTGGAGGGGCAAGCGTGGCTGTTCTTTTCTTGAGTTTTTGGTGATGTTGGAGGTAATGGCAGGTATTCAGACTATGGCATGGAAGGCAGAGCTTGGGCATCCTTCCATAGAAGAGGCCATCTGAGTGCCAGCATACCCACTTCTGAGTATTTTTAACAATATTAAAGCTTATCTAAACCAAACCAAACCAAAATAATCAACTTACTACCTTTTTTGTTCTCCTATGCACCATTCTGGAAGAGAAGGGGAGAGACCCTTCTGAGGACAGAGAAGGAAATAGTTAATAACTGATGGTTTATAAGGAAAAATGTAAGTAATCTCAGGGGGGAGGAGGTGAAAAGGGCAAGGGAGAGTGGATAAATCTCCAAGACTTTTTAGCAGAGCTCCTCTGTACTGCTACTATGATTTGCTACTCCTGCTGAGGTGCAACTGCAGGTAAAAGTTGCTTTTTGATCAGGTAATTGGGTTCACAGAAGACCCAGCCATGAACATACAATTATTTCTTGTGGTTTTGTCTGCCTACAGCCCTTGAGAAAAAGCATCTGGCTTAAATGTGCCATTATATATGAACTGTGCATTTTGAATGCCCCCCTGGTGCTGCTGCTGCAGCTGCTGAATCTTCCTGACCACAGGCAAACAAGCAGCGTTTCCTCTGGGAGGGCGCAGAGCACCAGTGGGAGGTCTTTACAACTGTGTAGATTAAAAAGAGGATGTAGATTAAACCCAGTGAGGGTTCAAGCTGAGCAGAAGTGACTCCTCTCACCCTGCGCTGAAGCAGCAAAGGTTGCTCCTCGGCCCACGCTGGCTGCTCTCTGGCTTTCAGACCCTGGGAGATGCAGCTTTTACGAGGACCTGCAATTATCTTTTGGGGACTCGTGTGAGCATCCAGATATAGGCATCTGAAAGAGCTGAGTTCATATGTGGTCCTTCCATCGTCAAGTCTGGCTCTGTCATTAAGGTTCTACTTGATCAAAATACGTATGCCCTTTTCTTTCCTAGCAACACAGTGTTAAGCCTCAAAAACCAGTAATGCCTTTACTCTTTTTATGCCTTTAGCTGTTTTTAAAACAAAATTGAGCAGTCCCACGTTAATATTTTGAATGGTCAAAGGGCATTAACCCAGACCAGTTTTGTTATTGTTTTGCACTCTAATAAATGACATGGTTTCATGAGTATTTAAGTGCCGTGATGTCCTCGGTTCAGCTAGGATAGAGTTAATTTTCACAAGAAGCTGGGAGGGGGCACAGCCAGGACAGCTGACCGAGCTAGCCAAGGGGACGTTCCATACCCATATGATGTCATGCTCAGTATATATACTGGGGGAGCTGGCTGGGGGGAGGTGGGATCATGGCTGGGGAATGGGCTGGGCATTGGGTTCCAGGTGGTGACTAATTGCATTGTGCATCACTCGCTTCGTATACTCTTTTATTAGTGTTATTATTATTTCTTTTCTCTTTGTGTTGTCCTGTTAAACTGTCCTTATCTCAATCCACAATTTTTTACCTTTGTCTTCCGATTCTCCTCCCCATCCCGCCAAGCAGGAGTGAGTGAGCGGCTGCGTGGTGCTTAGTTGCTGGCTGGGCCTCAACCACGACACATGATTTAAAAACTTTTCTAAAGCACATATCTTTACTGTACAAGTAAGACCATTTTTAAAAAGAATCTTTGTGGATTTAAGAAGTTATTGGAACAGTCAAAACCTGGTGTACAGGCAGGGGAGATTACTCATAAGATTATCTGCATAAAATTTCTGTCTTAGACTGAAATGTGTACTGATTAAATAATACCTTTGGGTTAAATCCTATTCATCATGCTGTGAATATATCTTCCAGGAAGAAATAAATGTAAAAGCAAGTAGGAAGACAATATCTCAGTACACACTGGATAGCATTTCCAGCATTTTTCTGATGAGCATGGAGTCCATCCTTAGGGACTTGTGCAGGTTCTGCGGCTAAAGGGCTATATGATGCAATGTCACACTGTAAACTAACTTAGGCCCTCAGCCCAGATCAAATGAAGGGTTATGAGATGAGCAATGGCTCCCGTATCCCTCCCCATCCAAGAGAGACTGCTGCCCAAGTAGAGTTGCTTCTTGCAAAGAAAAACAGGAAGGGCTGTATGTCCCTTTTTTTTTAGGAAGGAACAAGATTGTTGTTGCGAACTAAAGAACATGGAGTCCAGAATGATTTACAAACTGCAAATTTCTTACTTCTCATTCTACTATGAAAGTACCTTCTCTGAAAACTGAGCACTACAGGCAATATCACTTGTAATGATGGATTTCATGAAAACAAAATAATATGGGGAAGAAAAAATTCACATTCACTCCACACACATCTAGGTTGATGCCCTAAAAATAGTGCAAGCAATAGCAAAGGATTAATTATCTGGCCACCAGTGTGCTTTAGCATCTGCCAGTACAAACGCATTTTATCGGGTAATTGCCTTCTGTTCATTTCTTCAGGCTGGGACCTATGATAAGTAAGTGATCAGGCGGATCATTGATTCTCCCTTTTGCTCCAGTTCCCGCACCATTCCTTTTCACCCCTGCATCTCTATGTTGAAGATGCCTTCTATCTTCATTTCAGTGATGAAAAAAAGGAATCCCTTTGTGTTTGCTTTTTACTAAAAACTTTGATATTCTATTGAAAAAAGAATGGATGGAGAAATGTGTGCCATCTCTATACAGTAGCTGCTATTTAATTGTCTAACTTCAAAAAATTTAATGAACAGAATTTGCATTTGGAAGTCACTCATTGCTAATGTATTTGTACAGTGAAACAGATATCTCCTAATCTATGTTATCAGGCAGTCTTATGGCAGCTACGTGCTTAATCATTATTTATTCTTTCTATCATGTGTCAAGAATGTTCTAATTTTACTTTACAATTAATCACTTCAGGTAAGGTAGGGAGTAATAGTTCTTAAGATCTTGACTGAAAACATGAGCAAAAGCAATGCAGAACAGCAATGTTGCCACAGTTTTGAAGGGATCTGAGGGTTAAGTTAAAAAAAACCCAACCACCATATGATGATAGCTGACTGTGAGTTTTCCAGACCAATGAAATTATTAATGCAACATGTTGGTGCATGAAAAAAAAAAAAAATAGTATGACAGATAATTCAGTAACAAAATATGTGTTAATATATACCACTGTATTCATAAATTTTAATAGAACTATTTATCACAGCAAGAACTGTTAAGGAATTCTGTAGGCTTTCTGCCACTGTGGTAAGATGAATGATGAATCTGATGCAATGCAGGGTTTTTTAATAATTTATTGGGTCATGAGTTATGGTTTTATTCAATTGAAAATTATTAGATGGGTTTGCCCCAGGCAGTGAGCATGGTATATGAAAAAGGAAAATAGATTAAGCAAACACTCGATGAGTTTAATCATTTCAAACAGGGCAGCAGATAAAGGCACTGACAGATTTGTCATTAATTCAGCAGACGTTTTTACCTCCACACAACATAATCACAAGATGGGAGTTGTCAGTGAAGCCCTGAAAGTGTAATGTTCATAATGAATAGTCTGCATAATCTATTATTTTCACACAAATGATTTATTTTCTCCATGAAAAAGGACTAGGGATGGAACAGCGGGTAGAAGGTCTCTTTCAAGAATGGTGGCATAAAAATATTTTTCTTCATTCCAAATTCTGATACCTATTTCTGTTTAAACAGTGCCATTCAACATAATGATACCTGGTGGTGATCTTCCCTGATAGAAAATGGAACGAATCACCATTGGTGCACTTTGTCTACATTCTGAAGATGCCTTCACCACAAAGACTATTCATCGAATTTTTATCGAGAACCACTGTCACTGGCCTCCCACTCAAAGCCCTACCTATAAGATGCAGCCAAATCCATTTTGCTATAACAAATATTAAGCTTCTTTCAGAACAGAGAGGGGATCTGAACTATAGTAGAAAAAGCTGTATTCCTTCTGTGCTGCTCACATAAAATTGTGATCTTTCAGAGAAAATACGTGTAGGCAGAGGTCAAGGTGGTAAATCTTTTATGTTAAAAGATTGATCTTGACACCTACAAACAATTTAGAAACGCCCTATAAATCGCTACTAAATCATTAAGTTAGCTGGCAAATTCTCTGTTTACCAAGAGAATACTTAAAATATGGAAAATATTCATTCTCTTTAAGTCTTATTCTCACACAATATATATAAATATTATTTTATTTAGCTAATGATTATAGAGGACTACAGCCTAAAGTCATCAAACAATCCAGTTCTGCACTGAAATGAAAGCCATTTCTATTATTATTGCTGTTATGAGAAAAAAAAAAAAAGTCAGAAAACTAGTCAGACCAGGAATCTTTAGTGTGAGATGGTAGTCTAGTCATAATTTACACTCGCTTCAACATTACACTCACAGTTCCTAAGAAAACAGCATTGCCAAGATTGCAATGTCGATCACATACATGTTTGGAAGAAAGAATGAAAGAAAAATGATGTTTGGAAGAAAGAACCAAAGACTGTCCTCTTCCACATGTGCAATTTCAGTTCCACATTCTAAGGAGCTAGACATTGGTGTAATTTCATCAGAGGTGCCGAAGAGCCATAATGCTTTATAACACTTGAACAGTTGGTCAAAAATCTTTAATTGTTTGTTCACAGAAACAATTTCTATAGGTTCCCTACTGTATTTAAGTTGAATATTAATGTGTCCAGTGGCTACGGAGTACACATCTTTTCAGTAGTGTATGAATCTCCCGGACATAATCTTTTCTATTCTACAGGTATGAATTTCCAGGTGAACATTTTTATGTCAATATCAGCATGTGTGAACTTATAACTTTGAGTACGTGGATTTAATTTGATTATTCATTTATGTGTATGCCACTGGACTTAACATAGAACTGCTTTTTCAACAGTGGGTGAAACAGCCATGGGTGTCTCCAGTATATCATTTTCTGTTTTTCTTGATGGTTCCCCCTGTCCTAGCAATGCTGAGCATTGTCACCAATTTCATTTGTAGCTATAACTGTTCAACAATTAATAAATAATAATTTTAAAAAGTATACATCTGAAACTGCTTTTCTAGAAAGAAGCAAACACGCTGTGAGAGACTGAAGGAGTTAGTGTCTCAAACATTGTGGTGGGACAAGTACTGCCTAACGCCTAACTCTGTGTAACAACAAACTCTGCCTAGCAGGGAACCATAGGTGAAAAGAAGCCCATCACCTGCCCATCAGCAACAGGAGGGGGAGGGTGTGCTGGAGGGTGCACAGCTCCCTGTTCTGTTGTGCTCTTCTGACGTGCTGAACAGGGCAGCTCACCGTGTATGGCAAAAGATCAGGTCTGTGGGGAAGAGGAAGCTACTCCCCAAACGACCCCCAAGCCCATGGCCCAAAGGCTACCTAATTAGCCTAATGAGTTTGAGTGCCTGCCTGAAGGAGGGGCAGGGATGATAAAAGGACACAAACTGAAGCCCTGGATGTAGAAGCTCATTGGAACTGGGGTCTTTGGCTGACTGAGCCAATGCTGGACTGGTGAGATCTCTCCTCTCTNCATCCCTTTAGACATAAACTGTTGACCAAGTCTGGGACTAGGAGTGGATTCAGCTGCCCCTAGGCTCCTCACTGAGAAGGAGTCTAGAAAGCAAGGGGGTCCACTCTGAGCCTCGTGACTCAATGGGAGGGATCCCATTATTGTCCTCCCTGAACTGATTCCCAGATAAGCAAGGCCTGTAGTATACATTTGTTGATGTACGGTTAGCACATGTTACACAGTTTACTGACATAGTTTCATGCCCATTTTTGTTGTAAGCATACCAATTTTGGTGGTGATCATGCCAATTTTTGTTGTGACCAAATAAAAATTGAGTTTTGTGAGTTAAAGGATCCCTGGTGTCGTTTCACCTTAATCCTGACCTAGGAATCAGCAAACTTGAGTCATTGTCCTGAGAAATTGGGATGTGAAACTCACAGTTCATGAAACAGTTTGCCTTTCACAACTTCTCTGGGGTTATGTAGGAAGTGTTTGATGGAGCCAAAGTTAATACTGAATTCTTCTAGGCACTACTTAACTGCAAATTACCATATCTTTTTTCTCAGTTTCTTATGGGAACTTCCAACGGTTTTGATAATGCATCATTTTATGCAGAACTCTGACATTACCTGCATAGTCGTTCATTCCATGGGTTTCAACACAGCATCCAGACTGCCTGAGTGGATCATGGAACTAGATGTTTTGCAGACCAGGATGTAGGAACTGGATCACACCTCTGATGGGGAAAAAAGGTGGATCCTTTGTGTGACCAGAAAAATATACTTCATTTTCTTTTAAAGAATGACATTGAACCTCCAATCGCGACTAAGTACTTTGTTCTTAAGAAAAGAGGAACAAGATGTTGTTATTAGGTCATCCTGGATTAACATTTGTATATGTTAGGTATTCTGCAGATGAGCAGCAGTTATGACCATTTCAATACATACTTTTCCCATAAGAAATGTTCATAACCTATAAGGGCAGGAATACTTTTGCTTTCAAATTTTGCTTTATTAAATGTTTTAATTTGGCTCTTTTTTCAGAATGGTCAAAGAAATGTTAAATTATTAACTACTCATCTTGCCCTCCCATCAGACTAGATGGTAGCTTAGATCTATGATGTAGAGTTTGAGCGTCTTTGAGTCTTTAAGCTACAGTCTGTCTGTCTTTCTGAAGTGTTGTAATAAAAATGGCAAGGAATTTGCAGGCAGAAGATAAGTGAGTCACAGGAAAAGACACCGTAACTGTGTTAACCAGCAAGAATGGATGTAAGGTTTCCATACTCTCAACCTCAGAATTGTTAATGAACATTTCAAGAGCATGTTAGCTACTTAAAGATTCTATAAATCACATCTTCCATTCCACATCAGCAACAGTTGCTGCAAAACCATGTAGGTATTAAGACAGAGAACATACCTTCCATAATGAGAAAAAAACATCAGTATTTGTCTAAATTAAAGTAGCTCTGGAGAAAGAGGTATACTTTTAACCTGCTGGAGAAGAAACCATAGTAACAATGACAACAGCAACAACAATAATGGTAATAATAGCAATGATTATATGCAAGTTTTTTTGAGAACTTAACACTTTTCTTATTTTTTCTCCTTGTTGTTTTTCCTTTACTGCTTTTATTTTCCTTTAAAAGTGTTTCCAGAATAACACTTTCATATCAGTATAAATTTCTGCTCTTTTTTTTACAATATTTGATGATATTTTAATTTCATATGAGACTGTGTAAATGTTAGTCTTCATTCTGTTATCTTTTTGTGTGCGTATGCTGTTTTAAATCTACTTTTTTGGCTAAAGGAGGAGGGAGGGGAAAAGTACAAAAATGCCTGGAGCTAGTAAGTGGGGGAATTAGGATAGAATGCAGTGGCAGCTTAAGTTTGCTGCTGCTGTGCGTATAAAGTAAAATGGTCATTAATGTTATTCAGTAAGGAGGCTTGCATAAAATAATTAAATGAACCCTAAGGATGCCTGTCAAACTGTCATATAGTCACAAGCAAGGAAGTCACCAAGTAAAGCTGTCAGTCAGGGTCTGACATTTGGAAATCCTTCAAAAAGTGTTAAACATTCAAAACTCTGCTAGTAATAAACCTGGCAACAGTAAGATAAGCTGGCCTGCCACAGCCTCGGGATTCTTTAGCAAATGACACTGCAATATGACTCAGTACCCTTACATTTGGAAGAATCTAGTTCATTTTTTTTTATTTGTTCAAGGAAGAATCAAAGACATGTTTTACTCTTCCCTGCAGCAAGCATGCTTATTTTCCAATTTGTAAATAAGCAAATATTGGCTTTCGGTGAACTGCAGTACATATTGACCAGTCTGTGTAAATCAATTTAAGAGACATGTAGGCTGTGGTAATTTATGTGAGATAAAGATTTATCTGACTTTTTTTTTTCTTTTTCTTTTCTGCACAAATAAATGTGATAATTCTAACAGCTATATGAGACAGTTTTGCCATTGGTGCTGGATGCTTCGTTTTAGCAAACCAAGTCCTCACTGGAATTAGGGTAACTTGTAGTAATTACCTTAAACAGAGAGCTAATGATCAGAAAACGGTCATTGCCTAATCTAGCATATTATCACTGTCATTTCTAAAGTGACTATTAACAATAGTATCTTTGTACCAACTGTGCAATTTAGAATCATTAAATCTATTAAAAAAACCTACTGCTCCTAGGTCTCCTTAAAGTTATATACCTCATCTAAGTAGATTCTGGGTTTTTTTTCTTCTTCCACCTTTTACGTCTTTTCTTCTTTCTCTTTCCATCCTTCTTTTTCTCTTTGCTTTCTCTTCCTTTTCTTTTTTCCTTCTTCTTTCTTTCTCTTCCTTTTTTCTTCTCTCCCTTTTCTCTTTCCTTCCTTCTTTCCTTCTCTCTCTTTCTTTTTCTTCCTCCCTATCCATCTTTTTCTTTCTTTGTTCTTTATTCTTCTCCATATGTCTCTCCTTTCTTTTTTTCCCCTTTCCATTTCCTTCTCTTGCCCTAGCTCTTCTTTTCCATTTGCTAGATTTGTTAATTCAGCAAGGCTTTTAAAAGAAATATGTTGCACATTATGCTTTGGGAGCCGGGGGGGAAATGTTTCCAATTAGATAGTGTTCCTTCTAATAATACATTTAAAAGGAGGAGCTTGTAGGAGACAAAAGTCCTTTGGATATTTGAAGGAAGCCAAAGGTCAATCTATGCCAAGACACTTTCTCAGATGACTTTATAAATCTAAAAGATAAAAAATCAGTGTCTAAGTCTAAACTAGTCACCTGACCTCTTTTGTAGTCACTGAGAGAAAGTAGCATCTGTAGAGCTCCAGTCAACTCATCCTAATTAAGTTGTCCAAATTATGCCAAAAATCATCTCTGGAGGATGTCTCTTCATTTTCACTGTGTATGAAAAAGCCTTGGATAAGTAGCATAGATTCAGCTGTCTATATATAATGTAGACATCTGAAGTTGGGTGATTTAAACACACCTTTTGTGCCTCCTTTATGTTTAATGGGTTATGACAGTAATTAAATCCTTGTTCCTTTCTCATCCTTAGGCAGAAAATTCCTTACTCTACATCTAAAATTCCTGAAGTTATTTTCTTCAGTCTTAGCTTCTCATCATTTGGGATTCTCGTGGTTTCAGCCCAGCCAGTAACAAAGTACCATGAAGCCTCTCGCTCACTCCCCACCCCCGCACCTGTCCACATTGGGATGAGGAGAAAATCCAAAGGCAGGCTCGTGGGTCAAGACAAGGACTGGGAGGGATCACTCCCCAGTTATGGTCACGGGCAAAAGACAGGCTTGACTTGGGGAAGAAACAAAATCAATTTCATTTACTACCAATCAAATCAAAACAAGGATATTAGGAAGGGAAACTAAACATCAGAACAACCTCCCCCCACCCCTCCCGCCTTCCCGGCTCAGCTCCATTCCCGGTGCTTTCTACCTCCTCCCCCCGGCGACACAGGGGAACAGGGGATGGGGGAACAGGGGTCAGCTCGCCACACCTTGTCTCTGCTGCTCCTTCCTCCTCAGGGGGAGGATTCCTCACTTGTCCCCTGCTCCACTGTGGGGTCCTTCCCACGGGAGACAGTCCTTCACCAACTTCTCCAATGTGAGTCCTTTCCACGGGCTTNCATGGGCTGCAGGGGGACAGCCTGCCGTCTCACCACGGGCCACAGGGCCATCAGCCTCCTCAGGCGCCCCTCCTCCCCCTCCTTCTTCACTGACCTCGGTATCTGCAGAGGGGTTCCTCTCATATTCCAATCCCCCCACCCACTGCAGGTTCCCCTTCTTAAATCTGTTCTCCCAGAGGTGCTACCACCGTCACTGACTGGGTCGGCCTGGGCCAGAGGCGGATCCGACTTGGAGCCGTGGGAGCTTCCAGTAGCTTCTTAGAGGAGCCACCTCTGTGGCCCCCTCCCCCGCTACCAAAAAAACCCCACGCCACACAAACCCATAACAGGGATGTCTTTAACTTTGAGGTATCCCTTGTTAAAGAAGCTGTATAATTTAATCAATCATTGTCATTTAATTAATGAAAATGTATAGCACTCTTTATATAAAACCCTTAACAATCTCTGATTAGTGGATATGTTCTTTCCTGCAGATAAGTGTACACATAGTAATTCAAGCATAAAGAAAAGTTCAAAATTAGTGATAGTCACAATTTTTAATAAATACTTTGAGTTAATACTCATAGTCCCAAATTTATTGTGCCCTTCTTCAGAAATTCATGTTTGAGGGACACAGTCATTAAAGATCACTTTTGAAAATTTGGACCCCAGTGATTACCCAGGATGATAGCAGAACTCTGTCAATGCAAAGGTTAGAATCCAGATCTCTCAGCTACCAGAAAATTGGAATATTGATGCACAGGTTGCATAACACAAAGTTTATCTGACTTCATGTCTTGCTAAGTGAACCCCTTAGAGGTGAGTTGAATCAGTAAACATATTCATATCACTGCATAGTCTCTGTAATTTTCTATGATATTTGCATAAATATTTCATCCTAAACCCATATATATCAGAGGGAAGGGTGAAGACCTTTATAAGCCAGTTCTAATAAAATATCAGTGCAATATCAGTTAAATAGATTGGTGACAGGTGCATTTAATTCTTCTCTATTACTATGTAATTCAACAACATTTTTGGGACGTGAAAGGATGAAAGTGAACTAGCATTAGTAGTCAGTCTTTCCATCCATGACGTAGCATTTACTACTGAATTAGAAAAGCGATCACAATCACTCCTCCTGTCTTTCTGAAAATATCTTGGCCTTCTAACATCGATATTTAGCATATCACCACTTGAAAAGTGTAGTAAATTCTTTTCTGATACTCTACATCTCATCTCCACAGAAATGTGACTATTTCTGTATCAGCAATATTTCAAGGTAAGCTGTTTGCATTCCTTTGCAATTAAAATGTGGGGTTTAGTTCAAAGTGATCTCCCTAGGGGGTTTTAATGCCTATCATCACTATAAATCTATGTTTCCTAGCCAGTAAACAAGAACTGCTTTGTTTTCTTGCTGAAATAATCACTTTTGGAGAATGAAATTTCAGTTTGTTGTAATCCTTTTAGCCTGTGGCTATTTTCCCTCAGTCATTACAACTCTAACTTAAGTTTACTTTGAGTAGTTATTTATGCACATGTATCGTTCTAGTCCAATCCATTTCAACAGCATTTTTCACCAGCAGTCAGCCTTAGCTAGGAGAAAACAATGAAAAAGATGTTGCTTTAAGCACTGGTGAGTTTTCTATTACATCCCTCATTAAAATAGAATTAAAAAGACATAACATTATAGGTATGTATGCTGGTACGTTCAAAGCCCTACAAATATATTTTTCAAACACTCGAACTGGCGATTCTTGATTTCCTTAGCTGTCATTGGTTGTCTGAATTTTCAGGCTATGATAGTTCCTGACCTCTGCAGTCATCTTTTTTTATAATTAAATTTGAACACTACAGCAGAAGGCCTTGGTAAGCTCAAGGTATAAACTGGCTCTACAGAGTGGTTATGAAGAAGCAAAAATCAACTACCTGAACAAACGCTGTGCTCTGCTATAATATGATGATCTGCTTGATAAGTTGTCTTTATATTTATAACCTGCCTTTTGGTCAAGAACCAAAAAGTTACAGCACTGAAATAAAAAGCCAACTCAAGTTTCTTTTAAGCTTGGATAATGAATTTACTTGAATTGTCAATTAGCCCCAAAATTCTCTGACATAAGCTCAGTTTGTTTAGTTTCTGTGTGGCTGTGATGCTAACCAACAGCCTAAAATCTGATGGCTGTGTTGTCCCCTGAGCAGGAGGAAGGGGACCCTGATGGGAGTGGGATTTTACCCCACAGACACTGAAGGGTGTTTGCCTCTAACCTCAACATCTGCAGGACTAGGCTTTAAAATCAAGCTCCTAACTTGGAGCAGGATTACAAACCACAGAAAATATGTATGAAACAATAATGTACATAAAACATTAGGCTTATTGTGCAAAATGTACATGAAACAATGACGCTAATGAAACCAGAGGAAACAGGCAAAGGCACTCAGAGTGGTGCAGCCTCAGAACTGGATTCAGAGCCTCCTTCAGGGATTTTTGAAAATACTAAGGCTATTTTAATATCTCAGGCTTCTTCGTTCCAAACAAATGGCAAATTTTTTTTTTTTGCCAATGGCAATTCAGTATTTTTGTAAGCATGTTTATTTTTCCCAGGTACAGGCAGCACATTAAATATTTAGATCAAAATAATTCTGTGCTTGGTCCCTACTCATCCAGACTAAAGGTAGCAGTAATAAAAGACATTGAGAGGATATGCTCTGAGTTTCTTTCATTAAAATTTCCGTTAAAATCTGCTTCTCTCTCCTCTTTTTTTCCTTTTATCATAATTCCTTGTCTACGTATTTCTTTGTTCCCTCACTTTGCATTTTTTTGTATGTTTCTTTCATCAGACTCCCTCCACGCTCCCCCAACCTGCTCCATCTTCTCTCTCTCTCATTGTCTGTCTTTTTTTAAAATCTATCTCTGCATATAGCAAATGAGTTCATTTTCTCCTAGTCTGAACCCAGCTAAACCCTGGTATGTCACAGAGTAGAATGCAGCCTCCTGCACTGAGAAAATGACAAACTAAAAACTTTGAAGGTAGGAGAGCAAAAGAGGCTTTTATGTCATTATTTAGGAAACTACATAAGTGACTTCATTTCAGAAGATTCTGCATGACCACAACAGGCTTTCAGTTCTGTGCCTATGTGCTCAGTTTGCTAGAAAATTAAGCCACCCTTTCAGAAGACATTTATTTATTTATATGTCCAGTTGGGTTATACCATCTAACGTTTTATC
>VYZV01013972.1:0-12589 GCA_013401275.1 Pandion haliaetus | reverse complement strand
TAAAAAAAAAAAAAAAAGGTGAGAAATGTTAATGGTCTGAGAGACTGTGTTTTAAATATATTTTGATCTTAGACCCAATTAAAGTTTGTGAAGTTCAAGTGTGTATTGTTGTTGCATTGATTAAAATGGTGAACCAAACCCTTTTTTTTGTGTAAGAACTCGGGAGCCTGAGCCAGGTATATTTTTGATAAGATCTTGTTTTACTTGCTAAAACTGCTTACAAAGTTCTACTTCCCTGGATATGTAGGGAAAAAAACCAAAAAAACCAGCTGTTGTTTTGTTATTTTAAACTTCCAGCTACCCCTGGCAGAAAAGTTATTTCTTAAGTTCTTTTTAAAGTCTTGCCACAACTCCCTTTAGCACCTTTGGTTAAGCAGGTATATTGGGTTTGCATGGCAAGGTTTTGGAAGCAGGGGAGCTACAGGGGTGGCTTCTGTGAGCAGCTGCTAGAAGCTTCCCCTATGTCCGACAGAGCCAATGCCAGCCGGCTCCAAGGCCAAGCCCATCAGTGATGGTGGTAAGGCCTCTGGGATAACAGATTTAAGAAGGGAAAAAAAAGTTGCTGCAGCACAGAAAATGCAGCAGGAGAGAGGAGTGAGAATATGTGAGAGAGACAACCCTGCAGACACCAAGGTCAGTGAAGAAGGAGGAGGAGGAGGTGCTCCAGGTGCCGGAGCAGAGATTCCCCTGCAGCCGGTGGTGAAGACCATGGTGAGGCAGGCTGTCCCCCTGCAGCCCATGGAGGTCCATGGTGGAGCAGATATCCACCTGCAGCCCGTGGAGGACCCCACACCGGAGCAGGTGGGTGCCCGAAGGAGGCTCTGACCCCGTGGGAAGCCCACACTGGAGCAGGCTCCTGGTGGGACCTGTGGCCCCGTGGAGAGAGAAGGGCCCATGCTGAAGCAGGTTTTCTGGAAGGACTTGTGATCCTGTAGGGGACCCACACTGGAGAAGTTCGCTCCTGAAGGACTGCAGCCTGTGGAGCAGACCCATACTGGAGTAGTTCATGAAGAACTGCAGGCCGTGGGAAGGACCCACGCTTGAGCAGTTTGTGAGAAACTTCACATTGGAGAAATTCGTGGAGGACTGTCTCCCATGGGAGGGACCCCACAGTGGAGCAGGGGAAGAGTGTGAGGAGTCCTGCCCCTGAGGAGGAAGGAGCAGCAGAGGCAACATGTGATGAACTGACCACAACCCCCTTCCCCTTCCCCCTGCAGGGTGGTAGATAGAGAATTCAGAAGTAAACTTAAGCCCAGGAAGAAGGGAGGGGTGGGGGAAGGGTGTTTTAAGATTTGGTTTTATTTCTCATTACCCTAGTCTGATTTAATTGGCAATAAATTAAGTTAATTTTCCTCAAGTTGAGTCTGTTTTTCCTGTGATGGTAATTGGTTGAGTGATCTCTCCCTGTCCTTATCTCGACCCATGACCTTTTTGTTATATTTTCTCGCCCCTGTCTAACTGAGAAGGGGAGTGATAGAGCAGCTGCGTGGTGCTTAGTTGCTGGCTGGGGTTAAACCATGACAGCAGGAAACTTCAGTCTTACTCTAACCTTAATGTTTTTGGCCACTTGCGTTATGCAACTAAAGGCCATTATTTGCTTATCCAAAAATTGTGGCTTTTATTACTCCTTTCAAGTAGTTCTTGGGACACACCTTGCTTTTAATGAAATGTCTGATTG
The DNA here is from genome assembly GCA_013401275.1 of Pandion haliaetus. Classification (NCBI taxonomy): domain Eukaryota; kingdom Metazoa; phylum Chordata; class Aves; order Accipitriformes; family Pandionidae; genus Pandion; species Pandion haliaetus. The sequence continues at coordinate 10,911 of VYZV01013972.1, read as the reverse complement.
GGCCCAGGCTTCAGTCAGCAGTTCTCAGCTTAATAATGCACTTGTATTGGCACGCAAAATGTTTTCTCTGAAATTTCTTTTTCATGTGCTAGTACCAATTATTTTTGTTACACCTATTGGCTGCTGAAAGATTACTCAGTGTAAGGAACGAGGGCTCAGATTCATCAGGAACTGGAAGTAGTTTTCAGATAATCAGAACCTGCTTAGGAAGGACAGACTTCAGCAGAGACATGAGGGAACAAAGCTGTATTTGAGTGTTCAAACTGAAAAGTCAAGGAGATGACTGATACAGAAGAAATCATTCTTTGGGGTGACATTTCTGTTGTGGATTTAGACATTGAAAACCTGTATCCCCAAGTGAAAAGCATGGAAAAAACAAAATAGAGAGTTGAAGACAAACAGATTGTCATCAATAGGTTGTCAAAAAAGAATCTCGATAGGGATGCATATGCTTTTACATGAATGTTGTAATTCTAAGAAATAAGATGGGGGAACTGGCATGTCTGTTCCAAAAAAGAAAAATCAGTATGCTGTCTGAAGAATGGTGGAAACTTTGTGGAAAGAGGACAATTGATGGGACGTTGCAATATCAGGATAAAACACAGACAAGAAAAATGGAATAAAGTGCAATACCGATGAGGCATTTGGCAAAGAGAACCTACAGTCTAACTAAATTAACTGATTGACTGTCTCAAAGATAACATAAAATCTGTAAAAAATGGAATCTGAGCTCTGAAATGAGCTAGTTCTTTACCTCCTGTTTAGAAAGCTGATGCTGGCTGTGATATGTTGACAAAGATCTGACAGGCATTTAGGGGCAATAACAGAAAACTTTAGTTACTACCAGGTATTTCTTGGGGATGTCATTAAAATGATTGATGACAAAGAACAACCAGACCTCAGTAAAGGGTTCTGGTGGATTCTACAAAAGGTCTGCAGCCTATTCAACACACATGTGCCAGAGCCACCTTCTAAAGGACTCTGTGAACCGTACATGAACATGGCCATGCCCACTGCTCCACGAAGAGTTTCTGCCTTACATCCCTAGTGTGCAGTGGAATCTGCTCTGAGCACAGGGCGGCTTGCTGGGGTTCCTTGCCCTCTCCCCTTGGGCAAAGGTATGGTGGGGCACAGGCAAGAAAATGGAAGGGATGGAGCACGAGGAGATTCCTGTGGTTTGGTTTAGAGGTAGGCTGGCTGGAGCTTTCTCACCCTGGGTGTGTAGGGTGGTGGAGGAAGGACCCATTTGCTGGAAACGGGGCAAGGTGATCTCTGGTCTGGCCTGCTCTGGCTGCTTTTGTGTTCTCAGATAATCTGGTGTACACTTGTTCTGAGGATGGGCTCCAGCTGTCATACGTACAGCTTCACGTACTTCATCTGTCTTGGTAGTGGTACCACTTGACTATGAGCAGGTAGGAAAGGCAGTCTGGAGTCTTCACGATCTGATAAGACAAGAGTGCAGGTCAGTCTTTGTACAACTGATATTTGCTGAAAGAATGTCAGAACATTTGAGACCTCAAGGCACCTGCACCTGGCAGGTTAGGATGAGCACATATCCTGAGACACCGTATGGATTGGTAGTATATGGATGGTGGTACGTGTGATCAAAGTATGACTGAGCAGTACAGTCATAGAAAGACCATAAAATGTGTTTCATGCTATCACTCTTTATGGAGAAAGAATAATTAGAATTAATTGCATTATAAAATAAAGAAGTATAAAATAGTAACTTATTTTGGAATCAGAACGATAGAAGGGACATATGCATACAATATGTGCCTGGTCAATCAAAGAGCCGATTACATTTTTTTTTTTTATTATAATAATAGCAGTTATATTATGTAAACAGCACTCAATTATGATACAGCTAATTCATATGTGTGAATGAAATGTATGACAAATAATATTTCTTGGTCAATTAATTGAGGCGAAAAATCTTAACAGCCAGAGAAAATCCAGAGGCTGGATTATGAATTATGAAGGTGGCAATGAATTAAAATATTTCTAGTATTAAAAAATACCCCAAACTGGCAATTGCTTTTGTTTGTGTGTTTATCTTTAATTCCTCATTCCCTGTGCAGTCTGAATATTGCAGCATTGAGTGCTTGAGGGTAAAATAGAATCTTTATACACACAGAAGTGATTTCATTATTTTGAAGTTGAGCTAAAAGCAATGAATTGACAAAGGGGAAATGGACTTATAAAATCCTTGAGTTTTTACAGCAGTAGGTGATATTGATTACATAGACGAAGACTTTTTTTAAAAGACATAATTTGAAGGTGATAGTTTCTTTCAGAATAAAAAACAGGTTGTAGCTGAAATCTGTGGAGAATCTAGCTGGGAAATCTGTGTTCTTTAGTATTAATGGTATAAATTGAGGTTTATAATAAAAATCTGAAGTAAAGGGGAGCTAGGGTTCTTTTCTGTGGATTTCAAATAAATTGTTCTGATTTTGATTTGTAAGTGCAATGAGAATACTACTCATAAGGAGTTAATAGAGTATGAGGAGGTAGACAGGTTTCCAGATAGATCTTGGAAAAGAAAATCCTTCCTATTATGCATTTCATATAATGCCAATGAACATTACATGTGGTTTATCACAGTAAGGTAATGACTCAGATTTATTTAAGGATTTGTAGTGTTGTATTTATTTTCTGAATTTACTCTCTTCAGCTTGGGGTTCTTCATGCTTCCAGAAATAGTTATAAGGAGGCCAAAGTACTGTTCCATCATCTATTGTGCCCTCATCATAACTCCCTTGGTTTGAAATGATTTAAAAGTATCTGGTTAAGACTGGCAAGTCCAGAACAGGACAGGGGAGCTTGTTAAAAACAAATTAAAGAAATGCCTAGGCATATGATGTTGGTTCTTTTTCTTTAGAGAAAAACATTTATTTAGAGGTTGAAAGACATGTCATCTCAGAGTATTGGCGTTATCAGGAGTCTCAGAAGTCATCTTAATTTTGTTAGTTTAACATGAAGTTCTGTTTCAGAAGAAAACCTTTGTAAAACAACATTTTCTTTGCTTCCCTGTGTATCATTCTAGGAATCTTCATTCACTATTAAGACCCTTGACACAAAAAGTTTCCCGGTGCTTTGATTTCTCTCAAGAGTCCTCCTAGGTATGTAAATGTATGCTTCTGGGCACATCTGAAGCACATGTATTTTGTCAGCTTTGAGCTCAAGCCTAAACCCTGTTGGGAATCAGTGTAGATATTTCTTGTGTCCATTTTGTGTTTGAGTTCCAGTTGCGTAGGTACAGCTGGAACATGTATACTGCAGTGGGCCATGAAAAAGTGCAAGTAAAGGAAATGATTTTTTTTCTCCCTGTCTTTTAATCAAGAAGCATCCTTCTTGCCCATCCTCTACTCTACCAATTCGAGCAAATAAGGTTTTGGTCGAAGATTGAAGAGACTTGACTTTGCTTCCATCACATGTCTAAAGAAACTCAACACAGTGAACTCACCAGAAAACCGTATTTTAGTATGAGGAAATCTCTTCGTTTTTCTTTTGGGGACACATTCCTTGTAAAAATGGTTGAACATTCTTTGGGCCAAAACATGAGACGGACAGCAATCAAACAAGCAAATGAAGTTATGGCTTAGCATTTCTAGCTTTGGCTGCAATTAATATATGATATAAGATACCAAGAGCAACAAACTAGAACCATTGTGTTGTTCTTCCTTTATCCCTAGGCTGTACAGAGCAGCAAGCCTGAACTGCTAGGCAACTGAATGAAATCATGTCTAGTTGAGCTCTTTGTCAAAGAGATTGGATGCCTAGCTCCAGGAGGAGAGTTTATGTATTCCTGTCTTCCTCCTACAGCGTGGGCTGGGCAGAAGTTCATCTTTGGCAATCCATCTTGGTTACTGTGAGGTGCTCCCTGGCTTTTGAGCTTTCTCTTTTTTTCACATAGATTTCCCATATGAAAGACTTTAAAATACTAGCAGTGATTTTAAGCTTCTCTGTTAATCTGTTTTCCATGGGATTTTCCAGGATAACATAATGGATTTATGTCTGAGCTATTGAGAGAACAAGTACAGAAGAACTTGTCGCATACTTAGGCGAGTACTTTGGGAAGCATACACAAGCTTTGAAAGGCTACTAATTCCCATTTTTCTTCAGATAGAGGTCTAATTAGTTGTCCATGTCTCTGCAATTAAAAATGGTGTGCCAGATTCTCAGCTGGTGAAAACCAATAATACAGATTTAATACAGATAAAAACTTGGCAGACTGATAAGTAAGTTATTTCCAAAGGCAGATTTACACTGACTGCAATCAGATTATGTTTTTTACTATAAAATAATTTACAATAAAGATACAAGATGACAAGGCATATGTTCAGCTTTTTTCAAGGAGCCATTTGTCAAAATTGGCCTTTCCTGTGGAAATATCTACAATTATTAGTTGATTCAGCTATCAAAGTCACATCAGGAGAGAAAAATTGTGCCTGTCAATCAGTATGGTTTTGCTGTTGTGAAGACTTCAGACCTTTGAGAGTCCTTCTGGCTATCACATTGTGATTGGAAAAGCACATGGGACTGAAGAGGACACCAAGCAACTGTCCTGGTTCAGTGCTATAGTAACATAAGTGAAGAATTGCTTTCCTGTATGCTCCAAGACACTCAAGTCCTGAAAAAAAAAAAAAGAAAGAAAGAAAGAAAGAAAGAAACCGTTGTATCTTTTGCCTGGGAAGGAAGCCTTTATGGGGAAATCCCTACAGAGGGCATCCAAGTGCCTTTGACCATGGTATAACGCTCAATGGCAGCATTTGCACTACGTCATGAAGCAGGCTATTGAGGCTGATCAAGGGAAAGAAACCGCTGGTTCTGGAGTAGTCCACACTCTTCTATGCTCAAGTCACAATTTGGAAACCCTATTCCTTAATCCCTTGCTTGCACAGGAGAGGGAGGTTCTAGCTTCGTCTTTATTGCAACAACATTTTTATGAAAAAGGCTTTATTCAATTTTTTCTGTATGGTAAACCAGGTTTTGCCCTACAGCATAGGATCTGGATTTTGAAAATCTATAATCTGTGATTTGGACTGTATGATTTTGGTTCACAGCCATCTGTCAGAAATAATTGGTTAGCAGGAGATGGACTTGAAATGGTGGTAATAATATTTCAACAACATGGACTGAGAGCAAATGAATTAATATGTGCAAATAACTGAAACAGAGTTTACATTAAATAAAATTCTCTCCAAATGCCAGGATATCTAAATTCCATTATCAACAAGGCTGTAGCAATCATTTAAAAACCTGTATCACATAATAGCTAAGGATCAAGAATACAAATTATAAAGCTAAGTGAGTACTGACAATACAGAAAAAAAAGAAAGACTATCACTAATGAAACAACCTCTATAAAGCTTTAACAGGAAAAACACAGCTTAAATGAAAACATGTAAGGAGCAAAAGTGTGAGACTCACAAGTCTATGTGCGCATTTAAACCTGCACCCTTCATATGCAATGGTTCTGCCTTGATTCACTATTGTGAATATAATTAAATACTTTGATATGCAGAAGGTATTGCACTCAACATGAGATAAGTCTGGAGGTAAATAAAACACCTGGATTTTAGTGATTGCCTAGAGACCAAGTTTTATGACCTGATTTCTTACAGTGCAAACAAGCAAGGGAAAGTGCCAATTGGTGTACATATGTGTATATATATATATATATGTATGTATGTATCATATATATAGAATCATAGAATAGAATCATAGAATGGTTTGGGTTGGAAGGGACCTTAAAGATCATCTAGTTCCAACCCCCCTGCCATGGGCAGGGACACCTTCCACTAGACCAGGCTGCTCAAACCCGGTGCAGCCTGGCCTTGAACACTTCCAGGGATGGGGCATTTACAAACTCTGGGAAACCTGTTCCCATGTCTCACCACCTTCACTGTAAAGAGTTGCTTCCTTACATCTAAGCTAAATCTCACCTCTTTCAGTTTAAAACTGATCCCCCTTGTCCTATCACTGCACTCCCTGTTAGAGTCCCTCCCCATCTTTCTTGTAGCCCCACTTTAGGTAGTGGAAGGATGCTCTAAGGTCTTCCTGGAGCCTTCTCTTCTCCCAGCTGAACAATCCCAACTCTCTCAGCCTGTCTTCATAGGAGAGGTGCTTCAGCCCTCTGATCATCTTCGTGGCCCTCCTCTGGACTCACTCCAACAGGTCCATCTCTTTCTTATGTTGGGGGCCCCAGAGCTGAATGCAGTACTCCAGGTGGGAGTCTCATGAAGGTGGAATAGATGGGGAGAATCACCATCTGCTGGTTACACTTCTTTTGATGTAGCCCAGGATATGGTTGGCTTTCTGGGCTGTGAGCAAACATTGCTGGCTCATATTCAGTTTTTCATCCGCTAATACCCTCAAGTCCTTTTCCGCAGGGCTGCTGTCAATCCACTCATTGCCCAGCCTGTACTTGTGCTTGGGATTGCCCTGACCCATGTGTAGCACCTTGCATTTGGCCTTGTTGAACTTCATGAGGTTTGCACAGGACCACCATCTCAAGCCTGTCAAGGTCCCTCTGGGTGGCATCCCTTCCCTCCAGTGAGCCAACTGCACGACACAGCTTGGTGTCATCAGCAAACTTGCTGAGGGTGCACTCAATCCCACTGTCCATGTCACTAACAAAGATGTAAGTCTAAATAATAAACTGATCCAAAATCAGAAGAGTGTGAATGACTATGGCTGGCAAAAAAGACAGAGGGAATGGAAATAAAAAGGGCAAAATCTTTAAGAAAAGTTTGTATGTCTGACATCTATACTACTACAGTGAAAAGGACAGGTTTTGTTAAATGCCTATGCTTGTTTCAGGGACCAATAATGACAGTAAATAGAAATAAAGAAAAACCCTAGAGGGTTTTAAGGTAAGATGAAATAAGGTAATGACTGTTATAAATGGGAAGATTCATAAGGAAAAAAACCTAAAGATATCAGGGAAAAATCCATAGCTGGTATTGCTAAGGATAATATGAATCAGTTCTTATAGTGCAGTAGATACAAAATGAATCTTAGGCTTGATATGGGCAATGTAATAGGTGGAGATGGTAAAATTGTTAGCAGTGATGTAGAAAACCAGAAGTGCTGAATAAATACGCCTTTCTTTACTTGGAAGAATGGGGATAATACACTCATATAAAGTACTTTCTGGTCCATTAGTAACTGGAAAGAATAAAACGAACTACAGGCCAACCTTTTAAAATCTACAGGTCCAAATAACTCCTAGTCAGGAGTCCTAAAATAGGGTGGCAGGTACATCTGTGGCCTACCGGTGATAATACAAATTGAATACTGGCTATAGTGTAGGATGCCAAAAGAATGAGAATGTGCTATTGTTCAAAGGTGGCAAGTAGAAAACTGGGCTGTCTAGTCTGATAATACTAATAGGCAACATAAGCAAAAAGTGATACAGGTTTTGATTTTTAAATGTAAGAATGAAAGAATGCTTATATAGTCAGTAAGAAGGGATATGATTTTATGGAAATCAGGACCTATCAAACATCTGATTCATCATTTGCGTGTTCCGTTGATAAAATTAGCTGTAGATACTCTGAGGTTTCTGTTGCGCATTTGACGCTGCTGAATGACTGTTTAAGAATTACATGATATAAATTAAATGAAAAACTTGAAGGAGATTGAGACGGTGCTGATGTAACCTGGCACAGTGAAGTCAGTGAAGAGTCAGCATTGCATTGCTGAGTTTGTAGTGGGGTTTAATGATAGAAGATAGCTTCAGGGATAATCTGGAGGAAAGTATTAAGTAATTTTTTTAAAAATTTGAAGACAAAAACATACTTGGCAGTACTGCCAAGAACAGAATCAGTATTTAGCTGGTTGCATCCAAACACAAAACTGTATCCATAAGAAAAAAAAGGAGGGAACGCCCTATCCATGGAATGATGGACTACTAAATAGCAACTCTGAAAGGATTTTGGTAGGGTAATATACAAGCATTTTAATATGAGCTCGCTGTGTGGTGTCATGGCTCAAAAGCATAGAAGGGAATAGAAACCAGGGGAAATGTTAGAATTACATATGGGATAGAATGCCTGATCCTGTTATGTTGTCACTTTTAAAATAATGTTGGAAAATTAGAAAAATATACAAAAATCCCCTAAATAATAAATCAAGAGTTACAAAAGATGCCTTAAAGAACATAATGAAGATGAAAAGAGAAGCTGCAAGAACTGGTTTACAGGAGGAAAAAAGTATCAAAAGCTGCAAGAGAAAGCAAAGAAACACATAGCAAAAACAAGGCTGAAAGATGAACAAGATGACAAATAAAAATTAGAAAAATATTTTTAATAGTGATAACAGTTTACCACTGGAACAAGACTGATGGAATACATATTTTGGTGTGCCAGACGAACAAGATGGTATGTCTTTCCTGAAAAAAGATCTCACCCAAACAAGACTCAGACTGAACGCTGATTTAACTAGGTGGATTGAATGGCCTCCAACTCTAAGAATTCAGAGCACAGGTTTATTCCAGTTTCCAACTGTTGAATGTGCCAACAGGTTACTTGTTTTTATAAGGATTTTTGAATGTCATAGGCATCAGTTTTCCAGCAATACTCTTGTGGCAAAAATTACCCTTAAGTTCAAAATATTGAACCTCAACTTCAAAATATTTGTATAATAATTAAGCAACTGAAAAACTATTGGAAAAAATATTTGGAAGAGGATTCAAAAAAGTCATGGAATAAAAATCAGAGGAAATGCTCTAAAAAGACAGCACAAGATCAAAGTTATCTGAAGTATGAAAAAAAAGGAATGTGTTGGAAGAATAAAATCATAGAGTGTGATAGGCCCCAAGCCTACTTTATTGCTAAGAACATCCCTGCAAAAAACTAATGTGCTGTGTAATGGCCATAACTGTATTAAGAGTTACAAGGAGAGCTAAAAATATCTCTTATCTTTGAATTGCTCTGTAGCATGGGAGATGTCACCTTGAAGGTAGGAAGAAAACAGCTATTTACTTTCTAGAAGAGCAGGAAATAAGTCTTTGCTGCAGCTGTGCAAAGTGGGCATTTTCCAATTAAGCCCAATGTAGTTAAGGTATAAGGGCTTTGAATAGTTTTGCTGCCAACAATTCCTAAGGGCCTTGTTCACTTTTACTTTTAATGGTTTGCCAAACTTAGTATCTATTCTCAAATGGTTAGTGTTTGTAACTAACGATGATTATAGTACAGGGTCAAGCTCAAGAGCAGCAGTGGAAAAGCTATACAATATTATACATAAGAATCTCTTCTTGCCCTGCAATATTTACCAACAGCCCTCAGAAGGGTTTTTCTCCCTTCAAATGTATGTGTTCATGTATCTTAGAGAATCACTGCTGGGTACCAGTTGTGTACAAGTAGGACTCAGATGGTGATAAATGATAGGGAATTGCCATTGCTAATGGAATATGGCACTGGAAATGGTTAGAAAGGAAAAGATGAATTGGAAGATTCCCCCTGGGAGATTCTTCCTCTTCTGGGAGTTCACAGAAATGTCTAAGGAAAGTAGGAAAAAAGTATCACTCATATAATTGCCAATTCACTTTGGTCTGTGTTAAATAATTTCCTTTTTGTTAAATAATTTCCTTTTTTACAGTCTCAGTATTTTGTATACATCTATTTTCTGGTATTTTAGAATAACAGGACTTTGTCCTCATTCAATTTCTGAAGCGATGGGTAATGAGTCTGACAGTGGCACTGAAGCTAAAATACATTTGCAGTATATATAAATTTGGCTAGCTGTGCTTGAATGAAGTTTTAATAAAAAGTAAATTTAGAAATAGTTTCCCTTTGGATATTATCACCAGTTGGAATAAGATAATTAAATTAAATGACCATGTACTCCCTTAAGGAAGCTGCAGTTTCCTTTCAATCAGTCTCTTAGATAGCGTGACTTTACTTTATAACAAAGCCATTATTACAGCATCTAAAAATGGATTTATTTCTAGATAGCATTTTAAATAAAATATTTCAAGTCACATTTAAACTAATAGCAAAGAAATAGATCTGAAGAACTTGAACTTAAGAAAGCATATTTCTGCTGTAGTTGTATCCACTTTGGCAACCTGGGGTTTTACTTAGAGAAATCTTTATGTAAGAAGCAATTTGCTCAAGGTGAAGTTTTCTTGCTCAGATACATAGGAGGTTTACTTATTTCCTGAAGGCTTACATTACTTACCGCAATAGTCTAATAAAGTAATGACCTTGCCATAAGCTTCCTCACTGACAACTGACATTTATATTTGTATGGTTAAATAAAATATGTAATGAGGGAAAACTCGAAAAAGAACTGATTATAATTCAAAGAAACGTATCATAGATTCTATTATCTTTACCGACAATCAGAACCCATGTGTAATGGTGATGTCAACTACAATCTCTGTTAATTTGATCTCCTTTTATATTAGCTTTGATGATTCAGAACTATTGTAACAAAATGAAATAACAGTGCTACATATTTCAGAGCGGTAGATCAGAAATGTAACTGCACTTAGTTATGTTATCAAACCATGATGTTGACTGTTACAACCATCAGGGAATTCCTCAGTAGTATATAAGTGTCTGAAGTAGATTGTAGGCAATAATAACATAATACTGAAGTGGTATGGCACCCTTGGGCAGCACTGTAAACATCTGCTCCTTTCAGTTGACTTTTTAAGATCCTGTTTTTTTGTACTAAAACATGTTTCTAAAAAAATATTATTGATAGGATTCCAAGTAGGGCATATTAAAAATACTGGATAAAAGGGCTTTGAAGTGTGTTCCATTCAGCTGTTTGTTCTTAAATTAGCATGTGCTATGTAAACAGCTGGTGAGAGGGTATACGGCACAAAGAGAGGGAATTAGGTGAGCGGAGGGTACCGAACCTGAGAAACTGGGCAACCTTCTCTGATCAATCTCC